>WSZQ02097131.1:0-11792 GCA_019419845.2 Weissflogia rhopalogaster | reverse complement strand
ATTATGTTATTATTTAAAGGTTTCGCATTTTCTCGTTGTACTGATACCTTTAATAAAACTGTTATATGTTAAGAAATACCGCCTAGAAAATGTAAAAACATGTTTGGCGTTTTTTTGCCTGCTGTGATGGTTTTGAGTATTGTTTTCGCATGTTGCCGAAGCGCAGTGCTACTCATGAACGTACGAGGCAACTTTTGCTTATAGTTCATTTGTTTCTCATCAATATTAATGCCAATATTATTTTTCGCATGTCGCCGAGGCGATGTGTTACTCATGAACGTACAAGGCAACTTTTCATTTAGATCATTTGTTTCTCATCAATATTATTGCCAGTATATTTTCGCCAGTCGTCGCGGCGATGTGCTACTCATGTACGTGCGAGGCAAGTTGTGCTTCTAGATCATTGGTTTCTCTTCAATATTATTTTTCGCAAGACGCTCAGGCGCTGTGCTACTCATGTATGCTTGCAACATTTTGGTACGCGTTCGTTCAATAGTTTATTCATACTGTTTATTTTCGCATGACGCCGAGAGGCGCTGTGCTACTCATACAATTGTATAATTCATTTGTTTTATTAATTTGTAAAAAAACAAAATGTACATTGTCCGCGGAAACACTTTAAAGGTCGATAGCCGTTAAAATAATAATAATAATAAATATATTTTATTGGCTATCGACCTTTAACGTCTTTCCGCCGAGAATGTACATTTTGTTTTTTACAAATTAATAAAACAAATGAATTATATAATTGTATAAATGAAAAATTTGAATTACAAACAAGCAAAAAGAAAATAAAAATAAATGAACATAAACCTTTAATGAAGACGTTTAATAGAAATTAAACCGCTAATTTATATTGTACTAATGGTGGTGTAGATGTGAAGGGGTTTTGAATTTAGGTGGATTTGGGATGGTGGATCGTATGCAAGCGTCATTTACAATTGCAAAGTTTTGTCTTTTCATTTTGAACTTCTCCTGCAATTCAAGGTAACGATGTTCTATTGGGAGTATAGCACATTTTTCGTAAAGCAATGTATTTGTGGAATTATGTAAATGATTTCTGCGAATCCTAAGTTTAGTAATGACTCCAAGCGAAGTTGTCTCCGCAGTACTTATTTTCTTTAGGAAGGTTTTATTAGTATTAGCCATTAGCATGCACGAATAGTCAAGAAGAGGTCTGCAAATTGTTTTATAGATTTTTGTTGCAGTCTTTGTCGAAACCCCTTTATTTGCAAACGTTAAGCTTCGAAAATGTTTCGCTCGTGCTATAACTTGTGCCTTAATGTTTGATGCATGTCTTTTGAATGAAAGTTTGGAAAATGTATATAAATGAAAACAAAAAATAAAAACAAAAATTTGGAAAAAGATAAATTCTATTATCAGTATTCTCAAAGAGAATGGCTAGTCTCATTTTTCCAAATATGCATGAAATACAATCACTGGTCAATCTGAGGAAAGAGGTGTTGCATTAGTGTTAAGAATCAATAAGCTCTGGGACGCACTCGCGTCGATTTCGGGTTTGAGAACAGAACCAAGCAATAGTGGGGCGCATTCGCGTCGATTTCGATTTTGAAAATAGAACCTTCAGAACCAAGCAATAGTGGGACGCACTCACATCGATTCCGGTTCAAGAAACAGAACTTTTAATATCATCTAGCCGTGAGGCGCACTCACGTCGATTTCGGGTTTGAAAACAAAATCAAGCAATAGTGGGGCGCACTCGCGTAGATTCCGGTTCAAGAAACAGAACTTTTAATATCATGTAGCAGTGGGGCGCAACCGCGTCGATGCTCGTATCGGAACCCGATACTTTCAAGATCAGTTGATTCTGGTATAGAAACCGAAACTTTTACGAAAATCCAAGTTAAACCCTTCAAAGTAAAAGCCTGGCTTAACCCGAAACTGACAAGGCATAAAACCGTGTAACCCGGAATTATAAGGTAACCTTGACATGTCTAGTATCCCAGCGCACAATGCCGAGCCGCTGGTGCTACTATGAACACATTGCCTAACTGGCTACCAGTACTATTATGGTAGGATATGTATATCATTACTTGATATTAATCAAAATCGATAATATATAGTGCATATTATAACACAGGAGTAGAAAAAAATACAGTTGGAAAATTTCCAAGACCTCGGAAAACGTAATACTAAGAATTACAATGTTTTTCAATGTTTTATAATGACTGTTAATTAATTGTAACACCGAAACATTTAATTTCAAAGTTGACATCAACAAATTATAATTCATCACCTCCAAATTAAAACATATAAAATGAAACCAGCGAACATCAAAGGGTGGATTCAGGATTCATTCCGAGAATTCGATGTGCGGCCGAGCACATTTTTTTTGTTTTTGTCTCCCATTGCGCTGTTAATTAATTTAATGTAATACAGTTGAGCGCAATTATTTGCGGCATTATTTGATCGTGCAGGTCGCAGCAGAAGAGCAAACAAACACTATTTGCAGTGTGACGGACGGCCAATCCAATTTAGCTCCGTCACCGGCAAAACTGGTCGAGAGGGAGGCGGCGACGTCAGTCGTCAGTGCTGACATCAAGTTTGCCGCCGCCACTATATTAATATAAAGTGGGCATTCGTTTATGCGACCTTTTAGTTGCGCGTCATCCTTTTGATGCTCAGTCATTTGCCGGCGCAAATATTTGCTTATTTCGCGCGCCGCCCCCCGACCTACACTTGCTCACGCTACCCCACTACCCAACGCTATATGCCGCGCTATATGCGAACGAATTACGGCTTTGTGAGCGCCTCGATTGTCGATTGTTTCGCGCCGAAAACGGCGAAGGCGATTGGGAAACTTTTGCGATGCAGTTTATGTGTTTTCGCAACTCAATCGCAAAAAAAATCGCCTTCTGTTCATCTTCAAAGAACAAATCTTGGCGTGGATGTTGCTGGGGGCGGCATACATTGGATTTTGATGTTGTGCACGCAAGAGTTTTTCGTTAATTAAAAAAAAATGAAACAAAAATGGATTTTCAGGCTTTTTTAATTCCAGGGCTGTTGTTTATTCATAGAAACGCACAAAAAACGAACAAATAGTTAGTAAAGTAATAAATAAACATTAATCCAAAGAGAATTTTGTTGTGTGCAATTTTCTGAAGATACGAACTTTTTGGCCTGTGGATTTTTGATAAAAATAACAAAAATCGACAACATTTGTAGAAAACTAAGTGCTAAACATTAATCAATTAACCTATTGATTAATGTTTAGCTTACTGTTGTGAAAATTTAGTGTTTAAAGATATGAACCATTAAAGAGAAAAATTTATTAAAGTTTCTAAGAAACTCTGTAAAATTAGTATATTTATATTTTGTTTTAATCCCTGTTATGCTGTTTATTAACAAAACAACTACAACAAAGTGATAGAAAATTCATTGATGAACATTAATCCATAGTTTATTCTGTTGTAAATTTTTAATTTTTAAAGTCCAAATTTTATTTGTGTTTCTAAAAAATTCAATAAAATTCGTGTATTTATTGCTGAATTTCGCCTAGCTATCAGCAGTTTATTGTTCGTTGACTGCTCCAGTTAGAAAACAGCTTCCCGCTGATTTCGTCCAAGCAAAACCACGCTCCACCGCCTCCAGTCCACAAAAAAACACAATAAAAGAAGTCAGGAAACCGTGGAAAAGGCGCAAATTGAATTATCGTTCTTTAGCAATCATGTTACGTCGTATTAGGCAGTGCATCAAGAAGTAGTCATCAGGCAACTGCTGCACGTAGTCATAATTCAATGAAAAACTTTCGCCGCTTTTCGAAAGCAGGACGCGCTGCAACGAAAATGTGCTGATTTGTTATGTGTGCGCATTGTTCGCAAGTATTTCACTGTTCATTCGGACTGTCTATCATGGTTTGCCGCCACCGCCACCGTCACCGCTCTGGGGCCACACACAACAAGACATTTTGACACGCGGCCGCCGCACATAAATAATAGCTCGAACAAATAGGCGAATGCGTCTTGTTGGGCGAGGTATCGCCGCTGCGATAAACGTCGTTTTGCGTTTAAACGAGGTAATGCATTGTTTGCGCGAGTACTCATTAGTTCCGCCGCCGCCCCTGGATCCGGTCGCGGCCTATCCCTATCCACTATCACCTTAGGGTTACAGTTCTTGATGACATGCGGAATTCTAGCAAATGTTATGGTAAACATATTGCAGATAAAAATGTAAGATAACTTAAACATATTTTCAAGTATCAATACGTTTGATATCGATAAGTACCGATATTTCATTTTTTAGATTTCAAAAATACATTATTGCAATTTTTGTATGTATTTTTCGGGGTTTTAGTGATGTTGGTTAACTGTTTACAGATAAAAGCCAATAAAAATAGAATAAATTGATTGTAAATTAATTGATAAACATTAATCAATCATTTGTACTGTCCTAAAAGTTAATTTTTTGAAGATATGAACCTTTAAAGAGAAAAAATCATTTGCGTTTCTAAGAAATTGAACACAATTCGTGTGTATCGGGTGAGTTTCTTAACGTGAAAACGTTAAATATCTCGAGAAATATTACTTTTACGAAAAAAATTGTAGGTTATCAGAAAGTACCCCTTCCATGGGGTAAATATGATAGTGGTATACCCAGCCCAACAGGGCAAAAAACAGGGGTAGCCATTTAAAATTTCAAAGATACCTCCCCATCTCACCCCCAGTGGGCTGCAATTTTTTCGTTTGTCGAGATATTTAAAGTTTTCACGTTAAAAAAACTCACCCGGTATATTGCATTGTGTTGATGCTGGTTAACCTAACCTAAGCAGTTAAGTTATGATGAGTTTTAGGTTATAATGAAGTCATTTACTCAAGCAATTTATCAGTGGGAAATCCGCCACTTGATGGCGCACGTGCTAATTTGTACTTAACGTGGCCATTTACATGGAACAAAGAACCAGTAAAACCGCCACACAACGCTTTGCAACGTTGGGCGGTCGTTGTGAGGCGTCTAACCGCCTCCTGCGATTATAGACGAAGGTTACCACCTCGTCCATTACCATTTGCATATATTTCATATATCTCTCCAACGGCCGCGACTTTATAACGGGGAATCTAACCGACGGATGAAAAAAACAATAGTGCATACTGCGAACGTGTGGAAATAAGCGAAACGATCTTCACTCCGTCATAAAGTAAATGTATGGAGGCGGACACGCAAGAAAAATGCTTACGTTCATAATAGCCGAGCGGCACAAATTGCTTTCTTGACACTTAAAAACTCCTCGGCAGCGGTGGGGTGGCGATGGCGCAACGAAAGGCGGCGAAAGTAAGAGTGGCGCTCGAACTATTCGCATCGCGCGGGTGTACATTTTCCACGAAAATGACGCCCGAGCGAAATTATGACCGAGCTCGTAAATTTCAGTTTTGCGCTATTTTATTGGCCGGCGGCACGGTCACGCCGCCACCCCCGCCCACCGCCCGTCTCAGAGCGCTTCAAACCGCCCAAGAGTCGTGTGCAAAATTCATTCGGCGCGCACCTTGCGCCCAGTCATGCTCATCGCGCGTATATCACTTTTATTTTCATTTGCCACATTTTATATTGCGATAATAAATGTTTACGGGCGGCGACATGAAGTCGCGTCAAGTGTTTGCTTGCGGTTGCTACTGATTGAATTTTCAAAGGATGCATGTAAATACTTGATTATACATAGAAACAAAGACAGTTGTTTCCGATGAATGATTTGAAAGTGGCAGATGGAATCAGGCAAAGGGGCAGGCAAGGGGCCTAAAAACGCAATGTCAAGGGTACCTGATAATTCCGGGTTACTCGGTTTTCCGCCTTTCCATACCGGAATTAGCTAATCTTGAAAGTATCGGTTTCCGATACCAGCATCGGCGCTGTTGCTGTTACTTGGTTCTGTTTTCAAACCCGAAATCGACGCGAGTGTGCCGCAGCACTGCTTGGATCTGTTTTCAGACCCGAAATCAACGCGAGTGCGCCGCATTACTAGATGGTGCCAAAAGTTCTATTTTTTGAACCGGAATCGACGCTAGTGCGCCCCACCATTGCTTGGTTCTGTTTTCAAACCTGAAATCGCCTTGCAGGGCGCATAAGCCGAGCCTTGCAGCTCGGCTTATGCGTTTAGGCCCGAGATCGGATACATCCGGAGAGACAGAGAGAGGGAGAAAGCGAGAGAGAGGGAGGTTTAGGTTTTTACTTAATAAAATCAGTTGTAATCCGAAAGCAGAATAAGCCATTTCTCTTCGCATCTTTACCTTCCGTAACGTGCACAGACATCTGGTAGCTGTCGGCTTTAATTCAGGTGTTGATAATACCGACGATTGGACCCGGCGCGTAAATGTTCAAAAAACCGCGACTACCGCGTAGCACCGTCTTAGGCTCAACCTTCCTGCTTCCTGAAGTTCTGTATACAATGGCGTATAATTAATAATTGGAATAAAATTGTTAAAATTCTCGAAAGCCCACAAAAAAGGAACCACACACTGCTTGAAATTCCGCCAGAATTTGCGCGGTACTAAAACGTACACGACACAACATATTTATAACATACCCATTTATGATTTCCACAAATGTATTGATTTTTTTAATTAAAACCTAACAATTTGAGAAACCACATTAAATTATTATTAATTATATGCTATCAGATAGCAAAATACACTTAATCAAAACATTTCATAGCTCAAACCACAATATATACATTATGCAACATTTGTAGAACAGTTTGTTTAAATAGTAGTGTTTTAACGGTAATGTAAATATCATTTTGCAAAATTAACTCCTGTTTGATAATTTTATTAACTGTGTAACGCAACATGGTGAAGTTATTTATACCTTTTTTGAATTTATGTCATTATCTTCCTTTAAAAATCAATTATCTAAATTTATCGTTCAATTTGCGTGCAGGTTTTGAACAGGAAGGTACTTGCGCAAATATTTACGGTTTAACACTTGAATTTCAATCAGATTCCTGCGGGTGCCTTTTGAGTGTTTACACAGTTGTTGCCGTCAGCAGGAATCGCATGTGCTTCCATCATATAACCATTGTTAGTTCGCCTATTAAATGTATGAGGCAATTACAATTTCATTTTCATGCTAACGTCTTTAAATTGCTGTCCTTTATTCAAGAATATGTAAATATGCAAAAGATTCTTAGATATTATTACCTAACTGGTTAAGTTTAAATGGATGATAAAAAAAAGCACGGCCACAAAATGGAACACGCATAGTTTGTTTAATTATGAATATAACTACCAAATTGATTTGGAACAAAATGTTGATAAAACAAATCTGTAAACAATTTATGGACAATTAAAATGATGTGTTCTAGTAAAATTGTTTATGATAGCAAAATTATTGCATTTTGTTTTTACATGAATATTTGGTGTGGCTGGGGTTGGGGGGCTGAGTATACCACGATCATATTTCCCCCATGGAATGGTTACATTTTGATTACCTAAAGTTTTTTCGTAGAGGGCATATTTCTCGAGATATTTAAAGTTTTCACGTTAAAAAAACTCACGCGGTATACGGAATTTACCTAAGGTAAATTATAAGAATAGATATGGTGTACCTAAGGGTTGGAAAAATCGATCCGCCATTGTTCTATTGTTGGCTAATGGATCAACAAGTAACGCATTGCAGTATACGCGGTGTACGCTATTTGTACGGCATATTCATGCATTTTTATGCCACCCACTGTGCATTTAAAACAGCAGCCACAATAGTTTACAACGAGCGGCTGCATAAACAGACTCGCTGCAAAAAGAGCGCGCACGCCATCGGGAAATATAAACATTTGCAGATAAATTTCACAAATTTCAGAGCAAATCCACGCCGATTCCGCTTGTTTGCTTTATAAAATATCGCAAATGAAAATACCAATTCGATTTTATTACGTCGATGCATGAATAAATATTTATACGACAATCAAACGATAGAAAATGGTAAACATCGGTATATCGGTTCGGAAAATCCGTTGTTTAATGACCCAGAAGGACGTCGAAAGTTTGTTTAATGCCATCTCGGTTTGAAAAGGTTTTGTAATTGAATGTTGATCACGTTTTGAATTGATGAGCATCGTGGAGTCGAAATTATTTTGCGAATATATCGGATGTGAAGGATTCATATATTGATTAAGAGATCTCTGAATATTTGGCACTAATTGAATTAGGTGTACATTTTTAATTAATAGATTTTCCTTCACCTTTTGTTCACGTCGACTTTTCGGTACACGCATTCCAGGCAAAAACTTTTAATTATTATATTGTGGTGAAAGCTTCCTACAGCTTTCAGCACAGCCATCAGATACGAAATTTATGAGTGTACAGGACCGTACTTGACACTCAGAGGAGGGCGCACAGTTGAGGTAAAACGTTCACAAGCGTGCGACTTGCTTTCGTGACTGTCATGCTTTATTTTTCGCCGTCAATTATGCGACGAGTGCGCTACTTGTTTGCCAACCGATTGCCCCCTGTGCCGCCCCCGAGCAGCACAACCGCCGCCTGACCTGGATCTGTGGAGCGCGCGTGAACGGGAAACGGGAAATGTTGGATTAACCTGTGTGCATTACCAGGACTTTGTTACTCTGGCGCGCGCCGTTTAAACGTGCTCACCGCAACTGCCGTGCCGTTCTGCTGCCTCCGCCGCCGCCGGCTGCCAAAAAAGTCACGCGCCGAAAATGCGCGAGATTAATTCCACATTTATTCGCGCCTGTTGTACCGAAATCCTGTCGACAAAGTTGTGCTTGATGCAGTGATGACCGACGCGGTATGAGAATGAGGGGTGACGAGGCGGTCGCGGCGCAGTAATCATCTGTCTGGCCGCCCGCCGCCCGCCGATGACGACGCGCCGGAATAGGATCTGGAGATAACGAGAATTTCGCAGCGGCGCGAGCGAGTGCACGCCATCATTATTCATGCACATGCTATGAATCGCTGCGAGGACATAGCACGAACGAGTTTGGCCGGTCCGACGCTGCCTGCCGCCGCCCCCGGTCGGGAATGGCGTTGATGAAAAATGGTGGTCAAATTGAAAACGCGCGCGCGGCGCTAAGCAGCTCGGGAAGGGTTGATATCCGGGAGATAAAATATCAAATTATAATATTTTGTCTCTAAAAAATGCGCGTCATAAGTTCATCGATTAAGTCAAGGGCATGATTCATCGAAATTCATCTAGATATTATACAAAATGGACGTTCAAGTGACAGCCCAAGTATAAAATATTCAAAGAATTGAAACAAATTACTCAAACACTTTTCATATAACAAATATTCAGGGTAAGGAAACTTGGAAGTATTGAATTCAAGATATCGATACTTTTTGGTAACAAACATATTGATAGTATTTAGTATTGAAAGTATCGCTATCAACATATCGAATAAAAGTTTCGATACTTTCTGGTATAGGAAATGTCGATACTTTTTGGTATCGACAGTGCCGATACCAACATATCGAATAAAATTATCGTCACTTTTGTGATAATAAATATCGATACTTTATGAGATAGAAAATATCAAAACTGAAAAGTATCATAAGCAAAAAACGAATTAAAGAATCATTACCTATAAATGCCGACATTTTTGACACTCCTTAATTACGAATAAATAAAAGAATTGACATCATATTGACCTCTATACTCAAAATAGAATGAATACAAGAACAAAGCAAGGGACGAGTGAGTTCATAAAAGCGACAGATGGAATCAGGCAGGGGGACAGCCTAAGCCCGGCCTTATTTAACTTTCATGGATGAAATAACGGCCCCCCTGACGAACACGAGCGGATACAAAATGGGATCAACAGAAGCGAACACACTGTGCTGCGCGGACGACACACTCTTGATGGTGGAGAATGAAGACGACCTACAAAGACGCTTGCAAACTTTCATAACAGAAGCTGAAAGACACAATATGGAAATATCCCCAGAAAAAACGCAATGCATGGTCATTAGCAAACACCCCATACGCTGCAAGTTACAAGCGAAGAACAAAATCATTGGGCAAGTAAACACCTACACATACTTAGGCGTTGAAATAACCAGCAACAAACAACTACAAGGACAACAAACAAGACGAAGAAGTTCGCGGCGCAGGAACCAAGACCTGCTATCAGGAGTCATAAACAATATAATATGGAAAAACACATACCTCAGCACAAAAACAAAAAACCGCATTTTCAAAACTTGCATCCGTCCGATCCTCACGTATGCCAACGAGACAAGTGCTGAAACATCAAAAAGCAAACAAACATTGAGAACGACTGAAATGAAAATCTTTAGGTGAATAAAAGGGGTGACCCTACGGGATCGAATACGAAGCGACACCATAAGAGCTGAATTGGATGTAAAAGAGATCACGTCGACAGGATGGCAAAATGGGCAAAAACCAATCGTCCCGCCACCAAAAGACCGGTAGGAAGACCACCGAAGAGACGGAACGTCCGAAGAAGCATAAAGTATCATAAACAGCCATGAGCCTACCGAAAAGAAAGAGGAGGATGAAGACATCATCATATTCTGATGATTTAATTATCTCTAATAGGAGCCTTCATTCAGAAAAGTCGATTTATTGGAATTTCCTCAATCGCCTGCACAATATCGAAAGGAAGATGTTGCGAGAAAATCGCGCTTTTTGAGCTATAACTTCTTAACTACTGTTGATATCAATTTGAAATTTTGAAGAATTATTCTTGAATAGTTTATCTATTAATTAATACTCGATTTTTTGTCCAGCCAAGTGGCGTTTTTTGTCATGGTAAATAAGGTTTTACCCTTAATAGATCTCACAACCCAAAAGAAAAGAACGAAAGAATTGTTTCTTATTGTTGGGGAATTTTGATATTAATCCCAATTGAAATCCCTAAATACGTTGATATTTTCGCACTAGGCTATTTGGAATTCAGCTGGAGAGTTTCAGGTCAATGTGTCAGCAAAACGAAGTAAATAATATTGCAAAACGACACCGTCGCCGTCGCCCTCCGTGGAAAGTATTCAATTAACTGGCTTGGGGGTCGCTCAAGAGCACCATGCGCATTTTTCGTCGTTTTTGGCGGTTGGCGCCGCCGGCCTCATTTGCGCGCTATGTTATCATTGCCACTTTTTCCATTTCCCATTTTCCAGGGGCAGCAATACGTGCGCTGCGCCGATAAAATCCCGATAAGAAGCCGTGTAATTCTTCGCCGATTGTAATTTAGACAAGGGAAGTAATTACGCGGACTTGCTGATACAGGTGTGACCCATAAGCACGCGCGCACGCCGCCAGCCGCCGCCGCCTCCTGCAATAAACCGGGCACGATTGCCGTCCACAAAGCCGCGGCTAAATTGCTACGAAATCATACACATCATACGCTGGCGTTTTCTTTGTTGCCGGCGCCGAAATTTGCCTACCAAGCATTTCGCCGGCCAAGTAAATCTCTTCACAAATCTCGACCTATTTCAGGTCAAGTTCTACAATCTGACTAGCAATAATATATAAAAGTGGTCAACATTCTATTTACGAATCAAATAAAGTCTGTAGCTGTAGTATTCACGAAGCTATATACCATAAAGTTCATGAAAATCTAGAGTATTTTTATTGATGTATGAACCAACAGGACATCGTCAGATAACAAGTGTTATTTTCTTCTTCTTTGATTTTACCGAGTATCAACTGCTATGGTCATTAGCTCTATTCAATTCATTTTCAATGTAATTAGTCATATTAGAGGCCAACACGAAGAAGAATTCACTTTAATATGCACCCCCATCGGGAATCGAACGCGGCACCTCATGGACAGTCATCGACCATACCACCGCGCCACTTAGCTGGACAAC
>WSZQ02097120.1:0-11797 GCA_019419845.2 Weissflogia rhopalogaster | reverse complement strand
GGCAGAACAATAGACCCAGGAGGTCGCAGTTCAAGGAGCAACCCAAAGGCCCCCCAACTAACTAACTAACTAACTAAGGTATTGTTATGAAAGAGTAATAAGATGTATTCAGGATAGCCCATCAGAGGAAAAATAAGTATAGGGCTGCGTGTTCCATGCTTTTATAGTAGTGCGTCGCATCCTTCTTCTTTTTCTGCTTCTTGTTTAAGCATTTTGCCTGTTTGCACTTCAGTCAGGGTTGAAATGGTCACTCCATCTCTTACGAGGTCTTCCAAGGGATCTTTTTCCACGTGGTGACTTATCTTGGGTTATTCAGATCGGGCCATTCGAGGTTTCGGGTCTTGCACCATTACACAATGTCTTCTATATTGTGGCACGGAGATTTTAGAAGAGATTTTCCCTATATGTTTCTCCGTATTTTCATTTCTGCTGTTCTGTTCTTTGGGTATTGTCGTGTCTGCACGTGTTTCGGTTGAGTTCGCCTTATATATGCTTGTTTCAGCTTCTCTTCTCAAGTGCTTATTGTTCCATATCGTATTTCTTAGGCATCCTGCTACTCTCAGTCCCTTTTCAACTTGAGTTGCTACTTATCCACTCCTGAGAAGCTTGAGATGTTTATGCCGAAATCGGAATTCCGGAACTTGTTGTTCGATTTGTCCTTATTGCGCACCTGATTGTGAGAGATGCTAAGATCATGCAATCTGTTGCTAACGCTAGTGACTGTTTTACTGGCAGTGATTAAATTTCTGTCTCATCGCATAGCATACGACCTTAACTTTTTCTCCCCCATATCGTATCCTATGCACTTTCGGACTCTGTTGATTATTTGTTCCATCATGAGGTTAAATAGTGTCGGAATAATGGAATCACCTTGCCTTACTCCAGCTCTGCGAACTTCATCAATTCAAGGCAATCAAATCAACCATATCCAGCCTAAGTCCAATGAATATCTTTACCCTTTCTTTCATTTGTGAAATATTCATCAATTTTCAGTAATATATGTACCTACCTACCACTACCTCTTAAAATTAAGTATAACATAAATTTATTTCAAAATAGAATGGCAGACTTTGTCTTCATAGAAATTGCATAGTAGTACAGGATAGATCGATACAATGACTAGAAAGGAATAACTGCAGAAATAACCTGGCAACTTCATATCCAACAAGAGAGATCGTAGAACCAATTTCCAACAGTATTCCCAAAGTGATTTATCACTTGCCAAACTGCAGGATCGAAATTGCTACGGCATATATAAATAAAACATGGTTCGCAAATTGGAAACATCGTCAGGTTTATTACAGCTTTGTTCTCTTTACATAGGGTTAGCATACTTATACCGCTTCTAATTTACATTGAATGCGATTTAAATTTTAAATAAATCGCTAACCCTAATGTGGTAGCACTTTTTGATATCAAGCCAAATGTAAATGAGGACGAACGACACCAATGCTGACTGCGTCTGGTCCAACCCGCATTTGCACCTACATTCGGTGTCCGCAATTAAACATTCATGTTGTGCAAAAAAAAACAAGCAAAAAACATTTTGCCGCAATACCAAGGCATATTCGTGGAATTGTTGAAGTAATGTTTCTAAAAACCGGGCCCATTACTTCCACTTTTCAACAAGTCAACAATAATCATTCTAATAAATTCAATTGCAAATGTACTGGCAAGCCATACATGTGTGAATACATAGTCGATCAAAATGTCAAAAATAATTGCATCAAGTGGTGATAGTTGCGTTTGACGTGGACTTTCAACCGCTTAATAGTCGGTAGTTGTAGTTTTATAATCAAATCGTTTGCAATTTCCTGCGACGAATGCATGAATGCAATCCGTGAGTGCACAGTAATGCGCAGAGAGCGGGAGTTTGTCAGACATCAGCAGTTTCGCGTTTTTTTGCGAAGATATGTAATTTCCAGCTGTGAGTAATTGTGCTGAGAAAGGTCGGCTATGTGTAATGTCATTTTTTTGTGAAATCAGAGTAAATTTATCACGAAAAAAACGTTTGTTAAACGTTTTGTACGGATGTACATTGTCAAGGTTATTTTAACTGTATTTTACTTTGTAACCGCTTATAATGTAATTAGTTTTATTTGTTAGAGGTCAGGAGCAAAACTAATGTTATTTTAAATTTACAATCTTATTATTATATACAAATATAACAATATAATATAAAATATTATATAAAAAAATAACAATGGAGTTGTATTGGCAGGTACTTTTATATCATTTTTTATAATTTTAAAAAGTATCCTTGTAACGTTGGCTCTAGTTGCCCATGGAATTATATTTAATACAGCGCAGGCTATTGTATTTGAGCTTTAAAAATTCCCGAGGAATAATTTAGAATTCCAGGGATTCTTCAAATTTAAATTTAAAAAATCACTATTATATCATTATCACCAAAAAAGTGAAAGACGTACGTGAAACGATCATTGAGGGGATGGTCAGTACCAGGATTTGTATATTCGTAAGAGGTGGAAGATCTCTTATTGCTAGATAACCAAAAAAACGGAATGATCTTTTCAACCAGACACTCAAAGAAAAATAGAATAAGAGGACATGTATTAGTACATTTTTTTTTATTTAAGCTTTAAAAGAGGGCAACGAATAAGTAGGACACTGAAATAAGCGGAGGGATCATATTTATCCCCGAAGGGAGTTAGAAACGATCTGTGAGAAGGATGTTGGTTTGATTGAAAGTTGTCGTAATCTCTAGAGATGAATCTGTGATCTTCTTCTTTATGGGTAGCTAGAAAATCCCTTGTTGGTCCAAGAAATGATGGAACATCCACTTTCATGAGGACCCAAGTGGAATAGACTAGACGGAAAATAGACGTTTCCTTGTGAATGCCTTGGCCCAGAATCAATCGTGGCTAGAGAGTTAAACGCTGAGTCTGAGACCGGTATCCTTTGTGATCCAGCCTTACTGCCTTCAGTTTTAGCTGATCCCAGGTAAGGGTTACTAATATCAATGGATCCTAATTTGGTACTTAATTGTAATATATTATATTGCCAAGTGTATTTCAAAGGGCCCTCTATATTCCATTTTAGCTCGGTTTTATGGCAGAAAATACTGATATGGATAAAAAGATAAAATAACACATATTAGTTATATTTACGAACATTTTTGTTATCGAATCATTTTTTGTTTGAACCGTTCTGATCCCTATTTCCCTTTACCACTACTACACAAGAAATAGATTGAAAAACATTTATCTCTTCCTTCCAGTAATATCATACAAGGGCAAGAGAAAAGCCCAAATCTCTTACACTTGACCTATAGTTTGCTATCACAGCCCCCCGACAAACTTTGGCAATATTTCGTCGTTCTCTACCGTATAGCCTGGTTATACGTGTCCGGCTTGAGCACACTCCATTTACTGTAATTCCTGAAATTACTATCATTCGCGAAAATCTCGTCGGGCCGCCACGGCTGAGGCCGTGTGCGGTTGCAGTTATAAAGTACGCTTATTAACGGCGACCAGGATGCGTAAATACACGCGCATTAAAACTAGCTGATATATGTAATAACAGTAAATTTGATGTACATGTACGTTGCACAAGTGACACTACCCGTTTACAGGCATGCCACATTTTCGTACTTAATCAACATAAACGCCAGTCGTGAATAATACGAAATAAATTACGCGCCGTCACATCATTATTATGTTAGATGCGCCATAATTTACGATAATTAATTTGCGTAGCCACTGATGTAGGCAGCAGAAAAAGCAAATTGATTTGTCATCAGCATGTAATTACAAACGCAGAGGAATTTCGGCTCCGACAAGCACGTGCTTGCTATGTTGCTTGCTGCTGTTTACACAAGAAGTTTTTCAGCAGATGTCTGCGATGACAAACGGTTGAATACATTAAAAATGTTGAAATGCGGCTGATAAAATCAGCAAATAATTTTCAGTAAAATACGATTATTAATAACTGTCGTGGGAATTTATATGCAATGCGGTGCGGCGATAACCTTTGTGATAATTCCATTCTATTTTTGCGTGTGCGCCGCGAATTGTTGCGAATGTTTTGCACGTCTATGGTACTTTAACGACGCGCACAGCGCAAAACTGCGAAGCTTTGAGAATTGAAATTCCCCGGCGCTAAACTGCGATCGTCTTACAACTTTGACGCATAAATATACGCTGCATTAAAATGCAGGTAGCATTAAAAAAACGTTGTTTATGACAAGAGATAAAAAACACTTTAAGGTGTTCATTAAAGAAACACGTCGAGGGTTTTAATTATAAGAAAAGTGTGCGGTACAATGTATATTTTCGATGCTATTTAAACCTCAGTATTTTCAGGCGTTTCTCACATAATACTGTGAAAGATCGCGATTGATATTTTGTATTACTCTAGGGTAATTTCTGTAAATTATAAGGGGGAAATAATTTGATTTGCCAATTCTCAATTACTGGACAGACATGAAGGTTTCTTCTAATTCTAATATGCTACACAATATATCCCACATTTCTATTGATTAGTTTCTATTGATACAAAACGCATAAGTTTTATTAAATGTACGAATCGAGTAATTTTTCTAAAGAATCCTAAATCATTTGACAGCTATAACGGTTTCTTCCAATATTTTATAAAATTTATAACGATTACATGCGCCTAACCCATTATAAATTACCAAATTTTAAAGAAAAGTTGGCATATTAAATATATGATTCAATTTATACCAAATTCGAGAAATTACCTCTTTAATTATTTTCTCTTCTCCAGCGTGGCATTGCTTTAGATAGTTGTATTCCTTTGTCGATTATATTTTTCTTATCGGTTATGCCAATATAAATATTGTCTAGAAATTTTAAATTTTGTGTAAATCATACTAGAAAAAATAGCAAAGAAAATGTTCCCACAATAATAAGAATGATTTCTTAGTTGAATGTTGATGCAAATGAAATTAACATTGAAAATATTTAATGAATTGGTAATTCCCTCGAAAAAGTTAAATTACAAACGTTTTCATGTAACTTTGTATATAAAACATTAAAACCTAGTGTTTATATCAATGATAAACACCTTAAACTATTCACCTTACCACCATGTGGACGTCTTAATTATAGAGAAAATATGTGGCTGTTTAATGTACATTACTATCCCCACACAAGGTAGTAGAGAAAGAAGCAAGTGATAAGAAGACACAAAATTGAGCTTAAGTCTCACTTTAAAAAGCAAATATGTAGAACCATGATAAGCAAAGTGTTCCTCTTTACGACTTTCCCGCATTCACGCTAATCTAGGAATGTTGATATATTAGACCATTATTCGATTTAAATCGGGACAAGCAATAAAAGACAATTTTGAGTCAAACGGAATTGAGATGTCAATGAAAGTGAATCGTTTTATATGAATGGAGACGTGATTAAACCTCCACATTTCACATTTTACACATTTTTATCGTTTAATATATTGAAAATCGTTTTAAAATAGGAATAAAACAAAAAAAAAACAAGTTTTATGTCGAGTGTTTTCACCTAGTTGAACATAAGTATGCTTATTATGTTTAAAATAATGACATTGCGGCTGGTAACAATTACGCCAGCATTAAATAAACAGTACCTATTTTCGAATGCAGTAACACATGACTATGTGCGCTTGGTGTTACGTATGTTATGCAACATTTATTTGCCAGGTACATACTAATAAAAACAAAACAAATAGATTACAGCAAATGCGGCGCAGTTGTGCTTTCAAGCATGATGTTTTTTTAGATATATACTCATAAATTTGAAGATAGATGGCGTTTGTGTAAGCATCATAACTAAGTAGCTCACTGATTGCCGAATATACTTAGTAAAGTGTATTTTAAGGAAACATGCACGAAGGAAATGAGCATATGCTAGTTTAGGCTAAATATCAAAGGAAATTTTGACATAAAATTAACTTGCAAGTAGGAATGTTGCAGGAATATGGGAAAAGAGCTAGTAATAATTCGATGAACTTTGGCCTTACCATACACAAAGAGGAAAACCATTGTACTATCTGATTGATATGATTAATACTTCTCAACTCGAGCAATCGTACATTTGAGAAGGTTTTCAAGATAGATTTAGTTAGTTGTCATGGTGTTAAATGGTAATCTATGTTTTGCAACGTTTACAAATTGGTTGACTATGGAGAATGAAGAGTTAGGGTTTACCTTAATCTAGGGTGTGTGCTACTCTGAATATTGGGATACAACATATTTAAACATGTTTGCATGTTTACGTACTATATAGGAGCATATATCTATAATAAGTTTTCGATAATTATCGATAAATTCGATTATTTCTTAACATGTGTCTTTTGATGGCTTTTGTGTAAGCAACATATTTATGTGGCTCACTGAATTACTCAGTAACGAATATTTTAAGGAAACAAGTACGAAGGAAAGGGGCATAGGTAAGTTAAAGTCAAATATCACCGAACATTTTGACATAAAATTCACTTGAAAATGGAGCAGTGTTGAAGCAAAATTTGGAAAGAATTAGTCGTAATGTTATGAACTTTGGTCTTACCTTGTATATGGTATGAGAACAATTATACTATCTAAATGATATTTAAAAGCCTAAAGTCGATTAATTCTAAATTTCTGACCGTTTTCAAGTCAGATTTAGTTGGTTATCATATTTTAGTCATAAATATCGATATTTTGGTTTCCATCAATAATCATATTTTGGACTATCGATTTTTATTTATTGATTATTATGATTATTATCGTTGTTTCGATATTTTAATATCCGTATATCAAAAATGGAATATATCAATAACAAAAAACTACTCGGGTTAGTTGAATACCAGACGTTGTATTTCAGAATATATAGCTTTATAATCAATAGAAGTTTTCTAATTAAGGCCACTTTATATTTTCCACCGTTCCTCAGCTAGAAGGTACTGCTTTGACATTTTAGCAACATATTATCTTAGACTTAACTTTATTGAATCGCTTCCTAAAATGTTTATCTAACATCTTCATTAAGTATACTAATACGCAATTAATACTAATGCATCTATAATTTTTCCTCAATTCTTTTAAATACCAGTGCCATTTTTGACTACTAAAACGATAGTCAATATATAAGCAACTAGTGATTGATATAATTTTAACAATGAACCTAAAATTTATTTTCCGATTAAAAATCATCAGACAAATATATCAGATTAAATAGGGAATATAATAATTAAACTCGTTCTAATTGTGTTTAAGCCATATAAAAAGTAAATATATACATAAAAAGCTAATTTTAGATAATATATACCATACCAACCGTATATAACCACATATAAATTACAGCTCTGTTTTGTGATCCCCATACCCTGATATCGGAGCGACCCAACGCAATTTGTGGCATAAACGATCCATACGCATGATACGCGTATGCACAATGCAGAATAATAAACCATGTAATACCGCTGTACATGTTGGGGTATCATCATCATCATCGTAAGTTATATGACTTCAGCTAAAACCCCAAAGTCTATAAAGCAAACTCTCATCAACTATAAAGGAAGTGCTTTGCGCGTTTGTCTAGCTGTACGACGATATAAACACAATCAAACCGCGATTGAATGCACCTGACTTGATCAACTGTCTGGCGTTCAGCAAACTTATCAACTACTTATCACAATCTACGCGCATTAAATGCTATATATACAACTATCGTATTCAAAGAAAGATGGTGATGGGTTTAAGCAACTCTCCGGCACAAACAATGTGTAATAGTTGCGGCAATTATATATCTCTGGCGCTTTAATTACTGTGGTAGTTTCATAGATTCCAATTGGAGGCAGCTGCGTATGTTCAAACTAGGCTCATTTAGTCATTTTTTATAGACCAACATGTAAAAAAGTCGCCTAAAAAACCAGATGATCACTAATTATGTCGGTAATTACAAAATAATCCTCGTTCCTAATGATAGTAGCGTCGTTTTTCCTGATGACTAGTTGATGACTTTCTTTTCGGTGCCTTCCCGATTAGTTTTTAACCCAATTTGCGTTTCGCATGCCCCGTGGAGGCATAAATTGGCTAGGAAGTGTTAAGTACGCCCGGAATATTTACACATTAGTGCAAAAGCTCCGCCGCGCTCAACATGCATGCAGTAAAATACATGAGTCTAAATTAATCTTCGCGGCGGCGAGCCTAAACAAATTTGCAGCCAATTTAATTCGCAATTATAAAGCAATTAGCGTGGCAACAACACTGATAGCCGCAAAAAAGTTGGAGAATTGCAGACTGCTGGCATTTGCAGGCCTGCTGACTGTAGCAAATTTGCACCGAATGAAATTACACGCGTGTAATTAAAAAAAATGTACAACATGACGGAAGTTTAGTCAATTATCGTTTCTCATGTGTTAGGATCAAACAAATGTTATATTCGTTGTTTGTTTAAATTGGGAAAGAATTAGATGTATAAAAATATGTTTACCCATAGTACAGTAAATCATGAATTTGATAAAATAATATGAGTAAACCCGAATTCACTTTGAATTGGATTGAAAGGGTAATTGTTTTAATTTACATTTCTTAACATTCTAGGACGGTTAGATATTTTGCGTGGACGTTGCGTCAGTTCCACGTTGTGTTTATAAAACGAATAGCAAGACAAATAGATTCACCTCATAAGCAGTACTCTAATCAATTTGTTGTTAAAAGTGTTCACAACTACTGATTGTTGCCTTATCGTGTGGCACCTTTGAGCCGCCATCAAAAAGTACTTTCCTTTGAAAATGGCAAAATACATTCCGCAAATTGTAAAACTTGATATCTCGTAAACTTATTATTAGCTTCACGTACAATGTTCACCATTTTGCAGGAAATTTAATGGGAAATTTAATTCTTCATCGCCTGAAGTTAGGTATTCAACGTATCATTCTATACATTTTTTAGAATTCTAGAAAATATGCAGGATTTTTAGGATTGGAACCGAATTAATTAGAATATAATAAAAATATGTAAAATCTATTTTCTGCTAAAAGAACAGTTTAACTGACTGAATTTTCCAGAACATTTAATGACGAACATAATTTTTCAACTCCAGCCACGTGACAATCTATATAATTTTGTGAATTTTAGTTAAAAATGTAAAAACTTAATATTTATAGAACTGAATTACTATTTGATTGGAATTGATTAAAAAATAATGAAAAAATGTTTCAATCTATAAAAAACGTGTTTAGCTGTCCATTAGGATATGCATCATAAAATATATCAATTATTCATTCATCCCTAATTGATTCATGTTTACATTTTTTAACAGCTTAGGAAACGGTTAGCTATTGTTAGCAATAGTGAACCGTTGCGTAAATTCCAATGGACATTTTTGTAAAACTGAAATCAAATGAAATTTATTCATCGCAGAAACAGTTTACTAAACCATTTATGTTTAAAAGATTTCACATCTATTTAATGATGACTTATCATGTGTCATCTTTACATCGAAAAGTACGATTTTAAAAACGTGATATCTCGTATAGTTAGTATTCGCTTTATCTGCAATTTTCACCATTTTATTGGTAATTTAATGATGAATTCAATAACTCAACGCTTTCAGGTGTGTAACGTATTATCTATATACAAATTTAAATTTTCGTAAAAAATGTCAAATTCTTAAATTTCTAGATTTTAACCGATATTAATTATAAAATATCTAAAAGATTGCAATAAAGCGTATATAACTTTCAACTCTCGACAATTGGCCATAGCAAATTTTAGCATATAGCAAATTACAAGCATTTTAATAGCTCATAAAAAGCAACGAACGTGAGCACAACAGATGCCGGAACTTTTGTCAATTTTCGCGCACAATGTCGCGCATTTCCGGGCGTTTGCTATTGGATGCAATGACGAACGGATCGGATCGTTGGCATTGAATGAAAGCCGAAGGTGCACAATGCATTTCGACGTGCGGAACGCCGAAACTTAACGCAATTCATTGTGCTTTAGGCACGCTGCACAAGCGGCACCTTTGTGGCAATAAATTCCGCGTAACTGGTAACTTTTGTCATCTGCCACGCAAAAGTTTTCCGTATTTTCCAAAGGCGGGCTTTATGAGATGATGTAATTCAATACGGGGGTTGAACGTGGTAGCCATCAGTAGCTGAATGCATACGATAATGAGGTTATTAACGAGTTGTGGGAAGTTTGAATGTATACCGGCGTTTAATTGCATTCTACCGCAATATTGTTATCTTATTTTTGACATAAATGTTTATACAGTGAGGAAATATGTCGTTTCGAAGTTTCAATAGATTTTAGTCAATGTTTAATGAGTTTATTTTCAAATAGTTTTATTTGGAAAATGGATTGTTGTGACTGTAATTATTAATTCGACTTTGGATACTGGTTTGAAACTTTTAAACTGACCTTCGGTTTTTTTAGTTAGAGAACTTTTGAAATCTATTTAAAATAGAAAAGTACTTGCGGCTCTTTATCTTTTTTTAAATTAATAATTGGCACACGTAAATTTATAAAAATGCTGGATTTTACTATAAACTTGAATGAAACCTCTTTTAATATGGCATATTTTTAAATATTTTTTTATTATTAGTTTTTGAAGAATATAATTTAAAAAATAATAAAGTTTCATTTATTACTATCAAGTTACTATCTACGTAAAATACTAATTACCTTAAGTAGTAAATGAATAGGGGGACTAATAAGAGGAGTCCTCTTCTTCTCCTGATGACACAGACAGCTCTTTATCCAAGGCATTATTAAAAATTAATAATCAACACTTTAATAAAAATGATACAAATTAGTTCATGTTGTCATGCCATAAAAATGTTTATTGTGCTCGCGACTATCGGTCTGCTGATGAATGAAGGCTTTGTTAACAAGATCCGCTGATGTTATGAATGGAAATTAGTGCAATTATGTCATAACACGCGCGTGTTGTTATGGTTTTGCGCGTCTTCCGTGGGGCCGGTTGCGGCACCGCGGGAGGAGAACCGATGCGCGCGGATTCCCGGACGCAACTGGCAGACGTACACCGGCGTGGTTAGTGCGCGCCGGCTTGTGGATCGTCGCAACGTGCGGAAGGCGAAGGCAACACCAAACCGAAGCCTAGGCTTCGTCGAACAAACGCCAGAACGCGATTCGGAGTGCGCGAGAGGAGCTAGGACTACTCGTTCTACGGCGACTTTGTGAATGCCGGGAACGCGGCACAGCGCACCGCATGATAAAGAATAATGCGACCATCGGCTGGGATAGGATGGCTGGGACGGGTTGTGAGTGTGCGAAAGGCACGGAGGTAATGCAACCTCGTGAGATGTTGAAGAGTTTGCGGGCCGCGGCAGTCCAATAGAGTTTATATGCGAAGGCGGCGTCGCATAACTGGAGATACTCTACTCTGGGTCTAGCCAGAGAGCCTAGACCTAGAGTATGCAAGTAGCAACTTATACCAACGTACAAAGAGAATCACCGAGAATGTATCCTCGGGGTACATTGAGTAGTTTTGTAGGAGTTATGTTTAGTATTTACTTACGGGGAACCAATTGCGCCATTCTTTTGGTTAAGAGTATATGCAAACAGCTGATCATAAATGAGCCATTTTAAATCAACTGGTCTTCATTTTTTTACATAGATTTTTCGTAATGAATCTTTTGTAATGTGATCTTTTGATGTTTCATAAGCTATTGTATCAAAAATAACATAATTGGAGATACCTAGAACATTGATGGCGAACCTAGGGAGTAGAGATGTCAAACAAGTATTGGTTTCGATGTGTATCCATATCATGTGATGGTACTTCTAGATATTATCGAATCAGTCATTTTCGATCTTTTTTGACCA
>WSZQ02097109.1:0-11801 GCA_019419845.2 Weissflogia rhopalogaster | reverse complement strand
ATTCCAACCGTTACATCTGCAAGTTAGAATGTATTTCTACCAGGCTATTTCTACCTCTTTCCTATACTATCTTTTCTACATACAACCTGGGATTATGTAAATTATTTCTGGGATGCCTAAGTTTAGTAATGATTCTAAGCGAAGTTGTCTCCGCAGTAGTTATTTTCTTTAGGAAGGTTTTATTAGTATTAGCCATTAGTATACACGAATAGTCAAGAAGAGGTCTGCAAATTGTTTCATAGATTTTTGTTGTAGTCTTTATCGAAATCCTTTTATTTGCAAACGTTAAGCTTCGGAAATGTTTCGCTCGTGCTATAACTTGTGCCTTGTTTGATGCATGTCTTTTGAACGAAAGTTTCGAGTCGTACACTATTCCTAAATATTTTATAAAAGGAGACGCTTGGACTAAAGATCCGTTTAAGGATATATTAGGAGAGTTATCATTTATTCGATGGTACGGAAGTAATAGTTGACATTTTCTCTCGTTAATGGATAGATGCCATTTTTGAAGCCAGCTGTTTACCTCATCACTGTGCGATTGCAGTTGTTCGCAGCTTTTATTCAAGGAATTGCTGTGTGATATAATGGCTGTGTCATCTGTGTACTGTAGGATACATGTGGAGGATAATGGAGATTGGGGGATGTCGAAACAGAAAATGGTATACAACAATGGAGAAAGGGGGGAACCCTGGGGGACCCCTTGTATGAAAAATATTACTTAAAACTTAATTTTTTGACAGGAGAAATATAACTTCTTTCAATACTTTAATGTTATATACTAGTATCTTCATTTTTTAAACCTACGTTTTAGACCTGCTTGTAAAGATTAGAAAAATCAATATAGAAGGCGCTTCTTTCAAGGATGATTCCAAAAAAATAAATTACACCATCGACCTGACATTCCTCTCGAGCATCTCCATTCTAATATCAATATTTGTAGGCGGCCCACGCATAAAAACGCATTGACATTGCAAGTACCCAATATTTCATAAACGGGCCACACTGGAAAAGGGTGGTTAAGGGTCGGCCGGGAGCTTGAAAGCCGCCGTCTCGAGAGGAAATGCGCTACGCCGAAATTATTAGGTGGGCGTCCCAAAACGTTAGGCAGGAATTCCGGCGACAGAGAGAGAGAGAGGATAGGTACGCGTGGAATGCTTTCGTAATGATGGTTTGCCCACAAGATTTCGTCGATGACGTGTTCAATAAATGCCTTTTGCACTTTAGTAGTGGAATAAAAAGATGATATATAAGGATTTAGATCTAAGGCATGTGTTAGATAGCATGCGATAAGATGAATAGAAGTGATTATCCTAAAAAGTATGTTCGTATCTATTATATTTTACTTGAAATCTCAATTTATTTAATGAAGATACTAAAGGCGAGTAATATTTTTGAAACATATACGCGCGCTATCCTTGAAGACAGGATTTAATGCGAGCCGAAGACGTTACGATTTTTGGCGTCGTATATTTCGGAAACTAACAATCTAATTATAATTTTTCCTTTCTTAATATGTAGGTTTTGTTTCAACTTGAGAGATAGACTAATTTTTTATTCATTTTAATTTAACCATGTTATAAAGCAGCAATTCGATAAATCCTAACATATGTTGCAGAAAAGCTAACTTTAAGTAACCGCCTGCTTATAACGCCGAGATGTGGATTCTAAGGACTATTGAAGGCAGAACGCTTCGTGACTGGATCAGCATCAATTTCATCAGGAAGGAGTGTGATAAGAAGCATCCACAAATGGATACAACGGAGAAGGAAAGAATGGTAGAAGCGTATAGATCGGTTGATCTTGGTAATGATCGCCTGAACTGAAACACCGAAAGGAAGAAGGTCGCCAGGAAAACCTAGAAGAAGATGGAGAGTCCACTTTAAGGAGCCAGATTAAAACCGAAGTGGAACAAGCAAAATTGCCTATACATGAATACATGAACAATATAGGCGTTTATGAGTTGCACACGTTATATACTCGCTGGTGAATGCCTGCCGAACACGTTTTAGTTTTTTAGGGCGTATATTTCAGAAACTAACAATCCGAATTCAATTTTTCTCTTCTTATTAGGTGCGTTTTCGTTCACTTTGAGAGATAGACTAATTTTGTACTATGTTTGATTTAACCCTTTGAGGCTTTTTAAATTGCCTTGACCCGCGCGTTTTTATGAGTCCAAACCTTTTATACGCTTTCCTTCAGAAATAAACTAGTAAATGCTAGCCGGGAGCATTATGCATTTTTGGTGACGAATATTTCAGAAACTATCAAGCCGATTTTATATTTTCTTTTCTTAACATGTGTGTTTTGTTTCAAATTGAGAGATAGACTAATGTTTTTATTCTTTAATTTGAGGTTTTTTAAATTACAGATTGGCGCTGCACCGTGCGGTTATATGAATCGCAACGTTAGAAAGATATATTTTAAAACAAAACATTGTTAAAACCAACATTTCCTAATTTCGACCGATACAAATTAGGCACCTTCATAATTTAAAAGCTACAACTACACCAAGGAAATATATAACATTTTAAAATAATTTAATGCTTATTTAAAATGTTAATTAAATGTTATTAAAAAGATAAACTCAAACTATGGTTATTAGCAAGACTCCAATTCGCTGTAAACGCCAACTACCTAGGGGCTATGATTACAAGCGACGGTCAACTAAAAAAAGAAAGTTTGAGAATCCACTCAAAAGGCACACCGAATATCTGGAGCTTTAAACTTCATCTGGAGAAACAAATATATATCGGCAGGCGCAAAGGTCGAAATCTACAAGGCCGTTCTTAGACCCTTCATTACGTATGCACCGGAAACGAGACCCGATAATAGCGTGACAAAACAAATGGCACGAACTACAGAGATGCGCACACTCCGTGCAATCCGAAATGTCACCTTAAAGGAACGAATAATAAGTAAATCCGACAGAAAAGACCTGAATATTCAAGACATAGTTTGATGAACGAGAGAACAGCAAAGACAATGGAACGCCCATGTGGATCGAATGGACGTGTCACGCATCGCACATTGGGTCAAGCAGCAACATTCCAACAAAATCAGACCAATGGACCGACCCCTTAAAAGATGGGCCGACTCATGAACGACAAAGTCCCAAGAAATGTGAATCCTGTAATATAAACAGGTGCATGCCTAACAAAAAGTATGACGAGGAGGAGGAGGAAAAAGATAAAAATTTGAAAGAATTGTGAGAATTAAAAATAAAAGTGATTAAGAGGAAATCAAATAAAGTTAGATAATCACAAATCTTAATAAACGTCCAATCAATGTCGGACCTGAAAATTGTTAAAATGTGATTAACCTAATGATGTTTTTCTGCTGATTTCGAATTTTCACCAACCGACGCGACGGCGACGCCGACGCCGACGCGGCAAGCGTACTCGAAATTTTCGGGTATATAAAACCAAAGGACGCTACAATCTAACATCATTTGCATTTTACATCCTCGCCCATCCTTCGAGCGTGGAGATGAGGCCAAGAAACAAATAATAACGAAGTTAATTATGCGGGCAGAACGCAGCATTTGCGTAATCACATCCACTAATGACTTGGCCTTCAAACATACGCCTTCATCGCGCCCCTCTGACATCATCCGGCGACGTTGTCGTCGTTTGCGTTTAATCAAACTCTTGAATTGATCTGCCACATATTTGATAGCATTCACAATTAGAGCTGACCACTTAAGTGTTTGGGTTTAATTCGACAGGATGTGAGCGTTATACGTATTATACATATGCATTTTGTAATAAACAAGGCTATAAATCTTTGGGTTTATGTCTAGGAACTTTATATGTTAGGGTATTTTCATTTATATAAAGCGATACGAATCATGTAGGTAATAATGTTTATCTATATTATTATGCCTAGTTTAGTCGTGGTCTTAGTCATGCCAAGCGAGTTATTGGTCAAGCCAAACAAGGTATCAGTTTAGCTGAGTCGACTATATTCAACTAGCAACCGGAGGAAACATCTCTAAACTTTGAGTTATCCTCATATAGTCTAAAGATGCCCATCAAGTGGTATGTCAAATTCATATTGTTTCTGACATACAATTAGTTGCAATCGAATGCCAAGAATGCCAAGTTATTGGTGAAATCAAGCAAGTTTTAAAGAATATATTTGAGAATCCCATGAAGGAAACCATACATCATGGACTAACTACCAGCCAAACAAGGTAATTCCACCCGATGGCCCATGGAAAGTATTGATTACCAGTCAGGAAAATTTGTATTTATATTTTTTTTTGTATATTTGACCTTCAGATTAGACTATGTGTGGTTTGTCTTTGAAGATTTGTATGAAAATATTCCGTATTTTGGTAAGCCTGGCGCCCTCTATATGTTTAGTCTGCCCTGTATATCCTGTGATGTCAAGTGCGACAATAAAGATATGCCACAGACACGATATTGTTCCATGAATGTGAGTGTATGGCAAGACACTTTGCGCTGACGTCCTGCACGAACAGACATGGGAGGTCCATGTGCCATGTACCATGTGCATGTGTGCTTAGGCGCAAGTACGGAGGTACCCTGTAGACAGAAGGATATAGTTACGAGATAGAGGCAAGGCCTGCCCGAACTTAGTATGAATTGTTTACGGTGAAGGCGGAACATCCTTCCTTTGCCGGAGTTGGTAAAGGTGAATGCTAGAAGGAAGTAATGGTAACGCACTGGTAAAGTGGTTTAAGTTTTAATAAGTCCGTTATTATCTGAACGCTATTCGAGGTTCTTCATCTTTCCGACTTACGATACAACACACCCAATAGGTAGTTGTCGACCCACAATCTTTTGATATGTGGATATGTACGTACTACATAAGAACCGAGCGTGTTCATCGCGCTGCGAATCACATAGCGCTTATCCAGTACCAGTCTGCTTTTAGTTACCGTCGCAATTATACCTTGTGGGATCCAGTTCATTCACCGCGCTACAAAAGCAGGCTGCCGACATTAGTTCGCGACATAATCTATCTGTTGAACTTAATTAACTGCTTAAACAACCGTAGAAAACATCTCCGAATCGTCCTCATATGGTCCAGAGAAGTCCTTCAAGTTTTCCATCGCATTTATACCTTGTGGAACCCAGTATGTTCACCGCGATACGAAAGAAGGCTGCCCAGAGTAGTACAAGACACAAGGTATCTGTTTAGCTAATATAGACCATAGAAAACATATCTGAATTATCATCATATGGTCCAGAGAAATCAATCCTTCGACCCAATGCGTTCATAACACTGCGAAAGAGAGCTGCCGACATTATAACGTGACACAACGTATCTGTTTATCTTAATCATATTATTACTCCAGATTAGTCGCAGTAGAGCACCAAGCGAGTTACTGAGTTACTAGTCAAGGCAAGCAAGCCATAAGTAAAACCAAGCAACCAGGGCAACCATTTCGGATCTCCGAATAGTCATACGGATCCGAGATGCCCCTTAATTAATAAGTTATTACTTACTTTGTATTACTTAACAATTGTTATTATCACAGATTACTCACACTACCTTGCCAAGCGAGTACTAGTTCAAACCAAGTAAGTCATAAGAAAAACCAAGCGAGTAAAGATGCACACAAAACCATTCCGTCGTTCCGGCGCAATGTATCTCCTCTCACAACAATTTTTCATGAATTTAATGATTTATCCAGCATTTAGGGGTCAATAGCCTTTAAAATATAAATAATAATATCCAGCGTTATAATATAATGTTATATATAATGTTATAATATACAAATAACTTGTTAATTCCTAGATGTGTCTCTGGAAGAATTACGTTCTCTCTCTCTATATATAAAACCTAGCAGCCGTTAATCGATCTGCAATTTACAATTAAACAAAACCCGATAATCCAGAATTTAATCACACAAAATTAGTCAATGAGCAATAAAGCAAAAATAAAAATTATCGATCATAAAGCAATCATTAATTTATGTTAATAAATCGACGCTATTCACCCTTATAACCACGTTTACAAACGATTTAATAGTTTTTTTTTTATGTGTTTCTAGCTCAAATTCACATTTCATTTGCATTCCACACAGCAACATTTCCCATCGCGTTATTACTGTGTTATCGCATGAAAACGGAAAATAGAATGGTTTCTATACAATACATTCATACTCTCCATCTCTGTCTCTCGTGAGTGCAAACACAAACAAACCGTTTTTATCCGTTTTTATGTACATAATGGAATTATGTCCTTTATTTATTCATTTATCTGTTTTATTCCACCGTGTTGTTTACACCAGCACATGTCGTCGATGTTATCAAATATGTTTATCAATATAAACGATTTTAATCATTGCAATTTAAATAATTACGCGTAGTAAATGCACTCATTGTATCCACAATCACATTTTCTAATTTATTTAATTGCAAGTTAATTCAATTGGAAAAACCCGGGATCACAGGCAGCATTTATTTCACATCAGCAAAGTGCGTCTGGTTCTCAAAAAAGAGCAAGCATGTCGTTCTTGTAGACTGATTCCAACCCCCTTCCATACATTTAATTAGGACCAACCACTTTCATGTTGTTATTTCCTCTGTTGGATCTTTGTTTTCGTCTTGTATGAATTCTTACGAGTGAATAGAATCTGCGCAAGTTCCTTGGTCTGTATTTTAAGAGTATTCTGTTTCATTACTTTTTGTTTAGATTATGTCAGTTTTGACGTTTCCAACTTTTATTTTCAGCTATCCAAACCTGTAGCTAATATATCCTAAGTTAATTTTGTACTGGTGTCTTTTACAACATGTGTAGATATGGTTTGCTGATTTTAGATTCTTCTTACCTTGATTTAAAATCAGGTAAGTAAATATATCTGTTGGTCATTCATATGAAATTATAAATTCATATCAAATTATAAAACTTTAAACATAAATAAAACTTTGGTAACATTTGGATGATTCTCTAACCTTTGAACCGGAAGTAGCACATTGTTTCCTATTACACCCATCATATTCTCACCCCTCTAATGAAATGACGGAAATGATATCTAAGGTTAGGCGAAGCAATCAATTCCGCGCCAAGTTTCAGCTTTCAGGCGGTATTGACTCTTGTGCACACAACTTTCCACAATTCGCAATTCCGTATCACCTACTCCTACTAGCTACACCAACTTTGGACAGGGTGGTCGGGGCCGGGTAGGGATTGCATCCTGCAGAAATGTTTGTAGCTTGACGATGTGTTGCTAAGCAATAAACCGGCAATAATTGGCAATTCCCGCGGGGGTCCGTACAAGCGTACTTTCCACCAGCATTTCTGCGTTGATTCTACTATTTCAGTCGTTAAAAAGTCTCCAAGAACGAAAAAATAAACGAAAAAAAAATGCACCGGAAATGAAAAGGATAATGAACCAAACAGAAGATGGCGTATTCCTTGCTTTTGCCTTTAAATTAATGCCAATTAATTAAATTTCGATGGTGAAGACGTTATTCACGACTTCCTAAAGTTTACACTAAAGTCTTGCGTTTGAAAAGAAAATCGCGGCACCATTTAAAGACGAGCGCGCCGTAAATACGCAAATTTGCTGATTCTATTGGTGCGCCTTGTTTGGTACTCATTAAAACTTTCCGCAAACGTGTTTCGCGCAATGACACTCACTTACATACGTTCACGATGGTTGGTAAAATGGCGCCATGGGAAGTTTCGTTTGGAAAATTAATTAGCAAGCAAACGGGTGCGTTTTATTGCTTTATTTGAATAAAGTTACAAATGCAGAAAGAAACTATTTTAATTAGGGAATCGTTTCCGGAAATTAGTGTTTATTGTAAGTCTTTACGTTAGGTAAAAGCCGGAGAAGAAGAAGGTGAATGAGTTTACAAAGTCCTGATTATCCTGAATGTTGTCGGACAAGGGAGACAAAGTTCGATACGTTATTAATGGAGTTCGTCAAAAACTCAACAACATCATATCATTGATTCTAGACGATAATGCTGGTTGTAACAACTGGTTACGAGGTAATTAAAAAGTAATCATAGTTCTACTTCCTGGCCTAGTTTTCTATCAATCCTCCAGTCCTGCAAATAAATTACTGGTTCTTTTGGTCTTTCGTCATTGATTCACTGATACTATAATTATGTACAAATTCTAAACTAGTTCTCTTTTTGCTTTTAGAAGTCATATAGTAATATATCACAAGTTCTTAGGTCCACTAGTGTTTTACTGTATATTATACTAACGCCCCAAAAACCTCTATTAATTCTGAGTTAGTCCTCTACGAAACCCAAAAATCCTTTAGTCCTTTACTCATCTAGTCGTGTCTCTGATGTCTTCGACTAGTCCCAAGTCCTTTACTCCTCTACAAGTCCTGTTAGTCTACTGGACCTCAGTTAATCATATTCTAATCCGCTTCTTCCAGTACTCTAGTGCTTTAGTAACTGATCCTTCAGTTTTCCACAATTACTTAACTTCTCTTCGAACCTCCTTATCTGTCCTCTATTCATTACTCAGCTTTCATTTATACTTTTATCGTCTGCTATTCTTCGGGTCCTCTACTAATCCTCTATTCCTCCTTTCACCTGCTAGTTCTCTCAATAATCGAGTCTAGAAACTATTTTAATTAGGGAATTGTTTCCGTAAATTGTTGTTTATTGAACGTTTTTACGGTAGGCAGAAGACGGAGAAGGAGGAGGTGAATGAGTCATGATTATCCCGAATGTTGTCGGACAAGGGAGACAAAGTTGGATACGATATTAATAGACTTCGTCAACAACTCAACAATATGACATCATTGTTCTAGACGATAATGATGTTTGTAACGCAAGATTACGGGATTATTAAAAAATAATCAGAGCTCTACTTCCTGCCCTAGTTTGTCCTCTAGTCCTTCGAAATTCAAATCCTTTACATGTTTAGTGCTATACTAGTTTATTTACTATTCGAACGGTTTACAAGTTGTCTACTAGCTCTCTTTTTGAATTTTACTAATGTCTTTGTCCTCTAGTAATTATAATTGTTCCATACTAGTTATATCCTCTGCACCCCTGGTTCCAGTACTCTATTTACTCTTTAGTACTCCTCTTCTCCTCTTCTTGGCCTACAGACCACCACTACTTTTGTATGAGCCCTTCTTTCTAATCATCAATTAGTCCCTTGCCTCTCTTTCTGTTAGTCATCTACAGGTCTTCCATTCTTTAAGTCCCCTACAAATCCTCGACCAATTCATCAGAGCAGGGGTGAGCAGCACAGTAAAATTTGAATTTTTCCGGGCCCACATTGCCCAGCGTCTCCAATTGACCACACAAATACCTTCGGAGGGGTGCGGGCTGCTCATCCCTGTTCTAGAGTATTTTAGTTCTCTAGTCATAAATCTAAAACGAATCCTCAAGCCATAATCACTGTCCGTAGAGCCAGTTTTAGTCCGGGTTCTAATCCCGATTATAAGCATATTCCTAATCTTTTCACAAACCTAAAATATCTAACATAAACTTTTTTTAGCATTTATTTTAATCATCGCCAATTTATCACCTGAAAATCCTGCAATAAAGAAAATTCAAATGCAATATATCAATAAAAAACAATTCCAAATAGTCATTTGTAAAGTCAATAAAACCTGTAAAACGAAGTTCAAAAGCTTTCAAAAACAAAACCGAATCAATGCGATTACCTAGCGAAAACAAAGCGTACGTTTAACAGCACATCTGATCCTGATGACTGCCGACAGGATCTTTAAGCACTCGGCGACCAAAAAGCGAAAACATGTTTCACCTCCCTCGATGCGATGTGCGCTGGCACATTCACATAATGGGAAGTGGGACTACTTCCCGTGGAGCGCGCAACGCGTTTGGATGATGGTAACCAAATGGGAACGATCAATGGCATTGAGGAAGGATGAGTAAAATGGCATCGCTGTGAAATTGCCGAAATTAAATTCTGATTCCCATACAAAGTGTCTTCGAATCCGCGAATTCGCTTAGTCATGAATATTCACTGTCTGGGTAATGTCTGCCTGGCATGATAATACTACTCTGCCTAGGAGTGTCAAATAATGACAGCTTTAATAGTCGCTTAGTGACATCTTGTAGGAGTATGAGCGAATCGAATTATTTAGATTTAAATCCCAGGGAAAGTTTGACTTCTAGGAAATGTTTTGAGAAGAATATAGCGATTATTCGTCGTTTTCTTTTGATTTTTTTGTCTGTTCGTAAATAGCAAAAAGGTCTCCGGACCGAATACAAATAATAAAAAAAGTGGATATTTATTTATTAGTAGTTTACTTCTTTTACTTTGCTAATTACTAACAAGCATACATTTAATTTTAATTTAATTAATTGATTTATTGAGATAAAGGAAAATGTTAGGTATTTTTAGATTATTTAGATTGGTTAGATGTTTAAAAAATCATCATATTCTGTCGTAACTTGTTATACAGTATTTTATGCCCCCTGGGTAGCCTAGTGGTAAAGCATCTACTTAACACGTAGGAGGACGGGGTTCGGGTCACAGGGGTGGGCATTTCACCGGGTGAATTATTTATATTAATTCACCCAAAAATCACACACACACCAAATATCACACAAACTACAACTTCACACATCTCTTCGCATAACAAATTCACACTCAACTCATCACACAACTCAACAATCTTCAAACATCATATCATATTCTACAAATACAAATCAAAACAACAACAGACAACCCACACCAACGTCAACAAAACAAGAACAACTCAATAACAATAACAGCTAACCATGAATTCACCATACAAATACTTCAATAAAAATTGTACAAAAACATCTATGTATCGTATCCAAGGCGGAAAGACCAAATCAAGGTCGATAGCCACTAAAATATGTTAAATAATAATATAATATTTTACGATACACGTGCAGTAAACAGTACATTGCGCACGCAGAGTAGTTAGACGCGAGCTGCTCGTCGGTGTGAGCGTAACCCTTTACAAGTACCTAATATGCTGTTTGGGCACATTTGGGTATGAACAAAATAATGATTAAGTAATGATTAACGCTATGCGTTTTTGTCACTTTCCGCACTGTGCCGTGCATATAGAAGCTTCAACCCACGATAGAGGCAAAACGCGCGACGTAAAAGCTGTGCGCAAAGCCGAGAACTATGCATTATTGGTTTTATTTTGGAGTCAGAGTAAAACAACGAGTTATTATTTCGTTTTTCTCTTTCAAAAAGTACTTATCGATAGTTTTAGCTTGCATTTAACTTACAAAGTACTGAAAGTTTAAATTGACTAAGAATTATTATTTGACTAAGGTTATGTGTTTGTTTATGTTTTACAGAGTAATCCAAGAGATGGCGATAGTTATTTTTCGTACGTAAATTCCTCCTTTTTAGTCGCAACCTGTTTAAACCACTTTTAAACGACGTTTTATCTGCCTTTCGGTCTCCGAATTAGTTAAAGTATACTTATCAATAGTTTCCTCCAAATTTCAGCTGCTAATTATTAAAATGTTTAAAAATTGAAATAGAGTTAATTGATACTTAGGTATTTTTTGTCAATATAATCAGTAAGATGGCGACATAATTTTCAATCCATAGTCCAGACAGGGTACGGGCCTTCCAAATTGGAAAGTGCGCGTCCCTATGGAGATAATGCTTGTAAAGAATCACAAACACATTAAAAGAACTAGAGCTGTCATATTTTATAACTAAACAAGTGTGATAAGATCGTCGTTAGTTCTAACCAGAACCATAAAAAGACGCTGGAACTGAGTGATTTGCATACCTAAGAAAGTACGAAAATGTCCTTCAATATCTGAAACTACAATTTAAAGGGCAACGCAACCCTCAGAGGAATCAGAACCAGCAAGAAATAT
>WSZQ02097098.1:0-11805 GCA_019419845.2 Weissflogia rhopalogaster | reverse complement strand
TCATTGAAACTTATATGTGATTCCTTTTATACTTAGTGAACAACATTGTTGAGGCTTTTTCGTGAGAAGTGCCCCTTATGCACATTCCTGTACGACGGAAATATATTGATTTAATAACTTTGCTAGTCGCATACGCGACATTAGCATTCAACAGAATAATATTGAATGAATAGTAAATAGTATATCAAATAGAATAATAAGAATAGAATAGGATGGTTTCTTAAAATGAACTAACGCTTAAGATCAATTGGCAGCAGAGGTGGTGATTGTTGTGTAGTGGATCATGCGCAGGTAGGATGGTGGTGGTTGCGTTGTGGACCATGACGTAACTATATGTTTATGATAACAATTTCTATTATCCTGATCTCCTGATGTTTGCCAATGTCATGTTGTAACATGAATCTTCTTTAGTGATATAGTAATATAGAGTTGCTATTAATTTTCAGAGAAGTATTAACTTGGATGGTAATTCTGTTAACTTTGTCGCATTATACATTTTCATAAAATTCGATTTATAGACGTACCTAACAACTGACGACAAGACGACATATGAAAAACGGTGAACAAAACAATATCCTATGGAATCTACAAATATATAAAATATATATGAGAAAACGAAAATACAGGTGCACGATTAAAACAGCAGAATATAACAATTGACAGATTATTGACGAGATGTAGTAGTATAACAAGCGTAAAATTCAATATGATTTGGAAAAAATAACTAACTTAACAATTCAAAAAGAGAAGAAACTTTTAGAACCAAAAACAAATGTATATTGTTCATGAGTTAGGAACTTTAATGAAAAATTAATAATATTTCGACTGTTTGTAAATGCCGACTTTCTAGTCAGATGTCTACATTCAGATGATATCTGTGTATATATGAGCAAAATGTAAAATGAACAAAAACAAATGTACGAAAAAGTAAAGAAAATAATTTAGTTTTTTATGAGAATGAAAAATGATGGTTAATCGAAAAAAAAAGAACAGAAAAGAATAAAAATCTTTACAAAAAAGCATTTTATAACTCCTAACTATTATTAATCAACAACCTTTTTCGACCACATAGTTGTGTAAGAGATTAGTAACTTTCTCCCAGCCCGATCCGGTCTTGCTACTGATGGTACTGAACTCTGTGTGCATATGGGGTTTCTCCGGGGACCGTTGCAAGCGAATCGCCCAACCTTTGCGTTTTTACCGCGAAGACAGGAGTTCGCCGACGGCGCCGCAGCCGCTTGTTGAGTGCGGAGACCAAGCGGTCACCCATCCAACGCGTAGTTACGTCCGAAGTTGCTTTACTACGGTGATCTAACGAGTACCGAGCCACAAATACGGCAAGCCGCCGCTTAATAACTCCTAATACACTCATAAAAAGAATTTAAAAAAGCTTAATCAAAAAACAAAAGAATTACAATATTTATTTTAAATAAATGTGCATAGTATTTATTTATCATTAAATAGACATATATGTAGATGATAACATTTTCTATTATCCTAATCCAATCCTGATGATTATTAAAGACAAGTTGTACATAAGGAAAGTTTACACTATTCTTTTTTAATGATTCAGAGGTGTTTTCAATTAATAATTCTTAATGTTTATTTTTCTCAGGATGGAAAGGATTCTCCTTGCCAAAGTCATCGAATTCTGGAGCAGTGCAGTACCAGCAACATATATTACGTCTACAGTCCCTAGCGTGATGGCACACCTTCGATATCATACGCATGGTGGGCCCAAGAAAAGTGTAGATGAACGGATTTACCGCACAGTTGAGTAGAGCCAAAGCATTGAAGCTATATAACATCAACCAGTCATGTTTTTCGTCTCTTTTCTCAACCAATTTCAGAATATTGAACAACCAAAATGGTAAGCGACACATGGTGAACACGATAATGGAAAATAGAATGATCTTGAATGTGCGAATACGGCGCGCGATTGCGGCACGGCTTTGCAATTGTTGCTGTTTTACGATCTGGGGTTTCGCCTGAGGTTTGATAGACCATCCTGTGGTAGTAGCTGAGCCACTGAGCTGCGTCAACGACGTCTCCACACTGTAGGCCGTTGATTCAGGTTGTGTCGGTACTGTTACGGGCATCCGATGGGACCAGATCATGTAGGCGATGTTGCAGTTTAGATATATGGTAATACCCCACAGGGTGGTGAAGATGAGGACGGCAATGGTGATATAGTAGATCAGCAATTCGTCTTTCACTTCAGTGAAGCAAAATTCGTAGAGCTTGTATTCATACGTAAGCGGAAGATTGTGGTAAACTCTTGTGGCATGTAAACTAAACATTGGGAAGATCGGATAGGATATACCTGTAGAAAGTAGGTCAGTTTAACGTAGTTTTATGATCCGGAACATATATTCAAAATTTGAAGTGTTTCGCTGTCGTTATCAATATTAACATTTTCATAATTTTGGAGAAAATCTTAAAAACTATCAATTTTAACTTTTAGCACAAATCTGTGTAGAAAGTCGTATCAGAATTCCCGTAAGGACAGACGAATTTTTAAGTTTGGTTTTTGACGGAATGTATCAAAAAAAAGAACTAATAAAGGGGAAACGGCAAATATGTGTCTATTTGCCTTTCCCCTCCGTCCCACAGTGATTCATATTGCAAAAAAGCTAGATATAATCCTTTATTTTGGTCATAGAGGCTTCAAATATTCAGAGTTTACTCGTGGCATTATTTTATTGCATATGCATGTTAAACATGTAATTTTTATTGCGTCCTTGGTCATGTCATTATGTTCTTGGATCTGTATCTTTCAATTGCTCCCACTAAATATCGAATTTTACTACATTTAATTGTTTAAATCATTTTGTTTATATTTGCCAAAGGATAACAATTTGAGACCTGTAGAACGTAGTAAATTTCTTTGTTTCCTTTTTATAATGCCTTATTCAGTTTGATACCATTAATTTTATTAGTTATGCTATACATTGCAGGATGGGAATAACTTTATTTTGTTTAGTACATCCCATAGTGCTATGACGTTGTGATCAACTTTAGAGACCTCCGGAACATATTTTTTTTATTCGTTTTTCATGTAACTACATGTCAAATTATAGAAAAAATAATGTAAAAATCTTTAATACTTTCTGCGAAATGCGGAAGACTGCACTGCTTTCAAAATCCATTGGAATGTGTTTTTTCCTGATTTTCTTTCTTAGTTTTATTTTATTTACTGAAGGCATGTCTTGCCTTGCTTTATTAATCTAGTCTATTGCTTTATTAATCTCTCTGGTTGTTTCTGCAAAGTCAACACTTGCGGAATCTTCTGGAACATTTGGTAATTTAGATTTTTTTACTTTGTATCAAAGTCTGTTACTGATTCAAGTACAATTTTAATACGGGAAGACCACTCATTTCAGTATGAGAAATGTCCAATTTCATCAAATCCATTTCATATTGTAATTTACGCCTTGGTACCCCATCCTATGACCACCCGTGGTCAGTTATTGTGTCTAGGGTTGACGTATGTGCATTTTTTCCATGGCCTTATGTTCAAATGTTATTTATTTAAAGAGTTAGTCATTTTTCATTTTAATAATTACGTTTAGCAATCGAATATTGAAATTAGCTGAAAGGACAACATCACACTACGCGTGGTTGTAGAAGCAAAGTCCTAAAGTGCAATTTGTGGTTGCTAAACTTAAACAAAGCGAATTTCATTATACCTCACGTTCCGCGTGGTCATAGGACGAGGTACCTAGGTGTAGATTACAATATGAAATGTACATGATAAAATTGGACATTTCTAATACTGAAATGCGTGGTCTTACTGCGCTAAAATTGTGTTAGAATCAGTTTATTACAAATTTTGATACATAAAAAACTAAAAAATTGTAGAAGATTCTGCAAGTGTTGGCTTTGCAGAATCAACCAGAAAGATGAATAAAGCAATAAAAATTCAGCCAGACCATGTTCTGCAGGTTGCATATTATTAACCCTTGGCAAATATAAACAAAATGATTTAAATAATAGAATGGTAAAAATCCTATAATCCTATATAGTGAAAAAATGAGAGATGCAGCTCCAAGAACATTATAGGAATGACCAAGGACTCTATAAAAATTACATTATTAACATGCCAGTGCAATCAAATAATGCCACGAGTGAATTATGTAAATTTGAATTCTCTATGACCAAAATAAATCCAGGTTTTTTGCAATATGAACCATTGTGGTGCCCCATGCAAAAAATAGATAGCAAAATGATGTCATTTACCAACTTCAAATAACGTATTTCATTAGGGATATACAGGTATTGAACATACCCATGCACATCAGCCAAATGCCTGTAAACCAAATCATACACCAGATAGCTCTCGGATTCCACCGGTGTGCAAGCACCTTAACAACGTTTACGTATCTGTCCAATGCAATCAGGACCATTGATGCGAGATTAGCCACCAATCCGAAGATTTGTGCCATTGGTATAAGCGAACACATAAACTCACCAAGTGTCTGGAATGCACATACAAAGTCAATAAAACCAAATCAACGCGCAAATGCACTCAAGCAAACCCAGTTAATCATCGGATGTGAAAACGTCTCCATGTTATTTGTGCAGTATGCAGCAGTCATAATTAAATCGCTCAAAGATAACGAAATTATGCTGGCCTTGTGAACAAATCGATGTTTCCTGCATGTAATGAAATCATTTCAATATATTTGTCATAATTAATAATAAATGATTACCTCCTAGTTGTCACAATAATTGCTGCTATATTCCCACCCGAAGATATGACAAATAAGATTGTAAATATTATAAGGAATATAAGTCTCTCATCAGGAGTTAAATAAGTCACTTTCTTGGGACATGTGCCCTTCATTGTTACCTTCAAAAGTTTCTTGGCATTTAGGTAGTTTATGAAATACGTGGAATACTTACTGCTTTCTTCGTGAAATTCGCCAACATGATGTGCATCGTTCCAAATCAACTGATAAGCTCTTACAACTTTCGCTAGTTTAATACTCATTGCGTTACATTTCGGACCAATAACGTTAATCAGTTGATTACGTTTATTTTGTTTACAATAATTAGACAAAAATTGGAGTGGCCATATGTTGCAGGAAAATACGTATGGAAAATGTATCGATATTCTAGTTCAGAGGTGTCCAAATTGTTATGCCGCAAAGGTCAAATTCGATTATGACAGGGCTGTGCCCTTGTTGACTGGAAATCGTAAAGTGGGGACCTACATTGGTATTGTTGTTATTATGATATGTATTATTTTATTCGTCGCAAAGATTAAAGAAAAACAATTTGCGGTCCGGATAAAGTTCTCTGATGAGCCGTAGTTTCGACACCTCTGTTCTAATACCAAAGTGGAACTAATTACAATTATGTTTGACGGTGCATGGAAAAAACACAATTGATATCAATATTATTATCATTAATTATTTCACAAATTGATGTGTACACCGGATAATCAATACAAATAGATTAATAGAAGCCGTTTATTATCAACTAACAATTATCACAAACAAGAACTATAAACATGATCGTAATGTTATTCATGAAATGAAGATGTGAAAGCCGCGCATTTGAGTGCGTTAGGAACATCCTTTCGAAAGTGGAAGCCGGTAAGAACAATGTATAATTGCGTTTAGCATTTATTTTTGGTGCGCACTTGCAGAGTTTCATAGGACAGCATTCGTCCTTTGGGTTTGCGTACCAAAATCTGCACCGAATACAATTTACCAGCCTTGAGCCTGTCGATTTTCTGTGTGAGGACACTGATACGTGCGGTGTGCTTCATTTGCTTGCACATTTTTGCCACATCGTTGCGAGCGACTTTTCCTCGTCGAAGATGGCCGTTGGCATTGCACTGATTACCCTGAAAGCTACGTTGATCAACTTTACCCTGCTTCACGACGAGACAGTAATTCGCCGTGCGTAATCCGTTCGGGGGTATCCACCCCACCGTCACCGAGGTGCAGGTGCGCAACGTTCGGTATTCTTTCGCCGCTGGTCGGCGCGGCATCTCCGGAAATGGGTTAAACTCGGTTGAGAGAGTGGTGGCGAAAATCTGAACGCCTTTAAGCAGTGAGATGGCAGTGCTTACATTCTGATGCTGACTTGCTGATACGGTGATAGTGTAAACTTTCTTTGATTGCACGTTCGGCACGCTTAATTTACTAAACGCCGCTATATTCTTGCGTGTCGCAAGTGGGTTCCCATTGAATGCCACATCAACGTCTAGATGTAGTCGAGCATCGCACGGTACAACATACAGATCCAAAATGCTATTTGTAAACGAGGTTTGGAGAATTTTCAGCGACATTGTAACGGGATCCTGATGACGCGCCACTTTTATCACCGCCATTTTGTTTTCTTTCAGGATCACCGTTGGCGTCACCGAATAGGTTGCATTGCTTGCGATATGTGACATAATACGGGACTCTTCCTCGAAGACGAACAGATCCGTAGTTATGTGCTTGGCACTTTTTGACTCATTTCCAGATGGGCGAAGTAATTGCAATACATTTAATTTCAACAGGTTGGTGTTGGTGCAATAGACAAGTTCCTTATTCCCACGTACCATGTAGTTCTCAATAAAAGATGCCGCAAAATGTTTACTGGTTGTATTTATCAAATGTTTAAATTCATCATGATACATGGCACTGCATAAGTTGGTATAATGGCGATTTGTAGATAACACAACACAGTAATTCTGGCTTTGACTAGATACAAAACAAGAAGTTAGTTGGATAGAGACATTGTAATATTAAATATGGTAATTACGTCTTTGTATGTTTATGCCATCGTAGGACTAAGTCATGTTCGCTCTTCCACTTGACTTGCAAAGCTAACGTCTTTTGACTTTGCTTTTTGTCTATCTTCGTTGCAGTTGCAATAATAATCGAGCCGTAACCATTGCTATTCATCTTCAATTTTATAGTGTATTCTTGTGATGTACCTATAGGAAAATCGAAATTTTCGCGCTCTGTTGTAATAGACGAATGTAGAAGGATTGCCGTGGACTTATTACCAACTGCCGATTGAAATACATTCCATTCAATCGGGGCCGAACATGCGGTAACAATCATTCGTGCCGCGTTTGTATTATTCGACGTTGAGATAAATTTGTAGCTAAAACGCTGCGAATTTAAATAATGTCGCAATATGATACTTGGCTACACTTACGTCTTGTACTCGTCTGGGTGGAACTGCACCAGTATTTCTTCCCCGGTGATCAAAGGCGCAGTATTGGCGTGCGATTGCAGATTCGCCAGCGCATGAGCGAGGAGGAACGCAAACATCAGCAACAAGTGCGCGCTTTGCGTTATCTCCGACGGCATCCCGGCGTCGATTGGGGACTGCGTGAGGTCAAGCGTTGGAAGAACAACTGCGAGCTGTTGGAAGTTAGAAGTCACACGCGAGTGCACACACACACACACACGTCTTGGCACCGTCCCTACTCCCAAGTTGCCATTGCGACCCGTCCGTCAGCAAAAGAAGTTCTTATTAGACTTCTTTGGTTTCAAACTTGGATGGAACGGACACTGTCGTCGCCGGCGCGGCCGAGCGTGTGAAGCCTGTTTTCCTCTGCCCCCGGAATTGTAACTGAAGGCAACGTGTGTAAACACAGTGCTGCACACCTGCTGATTGTACGAATCGATTCGATGATTCACTGGTAACCTGTGGTAATTGCCACATTTTCGTATTAGTCATCGACCCTTCATTGCATAAATATATAGCATTACCGAACTTCATAGGAAGAACAGAAAGACAGAAAGGGTATTAAATTCCTAGTAACGATTATATCAACTTTTGCATCATGACGAAAGTTTCTTTACATATCGATAGGGTGGGCGAATTAGAAAGTTGAACATACCTCAGTTCTACAACATTCTCACATTTTAAAGAGTTTATTAAAAAACATAAGAACATAGCACCTAGGATGTGGGCTATGCATTTAAGGAGATAAAATAAATGCTTTTGTATTTTATTTTTATTAAAATATAGTGGGCACATTGTATAAAAAGCTCTTTATTCATAAATCAACAGGAGACCTTGACCTCCTGGTTTTAGCAGTCCTTGGCCCTATTCTTTCACTTCTTCACATTCACTAAATATTTTCTATAGCACTTTTCTAGATATATTTAGAGTATCATTACTCAGACTTTGTAATCAGAGAAATTTCAAATATTCGGAATTTTCAGGGCTTTGCACCGCCTCAGTAGTCGATTTGGTAAATCGATATATCACTGTGTATCAGTTATCTCAAAAAAGATTTCTTTTATTGGACTACTTTGGTCATCACTAATTATCATTATTCAATTCATATTCAATGAAATAAGTATTTTTTAATTAATACTGGGCTGTCAACACCACTAGCACTGCGGCCAACTATGGTCTATTGTGCATGGACTAATACTATGGGCCAATAACTGCTCGCTGCCTAGCAAAGAAACCCTTTCAGGTGCTAGGGATGCACAAGTGCAGAGTAGGTGCTCGGTCGTCTCCACCTCCGATGTATATAATCTGCAACTTGCAAGGTCGCCTTTGCCAATATTGGACCAATATTATATGGCCTGTGATTAGGCTAACAAGTAGGCTTATATCACTTTTTTCATATTACTAATATGATTGATTCTAATTGTCAGAATGCATTTCGATGTTGTTTCGATTGGGATTCGTTCCCGGGACCTTGTGGTCAGCAGTAATTGATCATAATACTGAACCACCTGTGACTGGTCAACGAAAACGACTAATTGGCAACCATATTAGTTTGAAGAATACATTTGTTCGAAAGCATGTCTTTGCAAATGTATAAAAAAAGGTTCATCAATTTTGAAGCGTTCTATCGCCCTTCATAGAAATCTTACATTTGTAAAGGTGATCTTATTCTTAGCAGCAACTTTTCTTCTTCCATTTCACCTAAAGACAATTTTCTTATCTTGCTTAGTTTAGCTGGAAAATTCTGTTTTTCGAGCATGTTTGTAATGTACGAAAGTATCAATTTTGAATAGTTGTTGCACTCTTGTTGGTAGTCTCACGGATCTAGAAATCTTGCAGGTAATATTAGTAGCAGTAGCCTCTTTAATTTTACGCCCAGAATATATTCTTATCTTTACAAGTTTGACAGTGTAATATTTGGTGGTTCGTTGTAACAAAGTGACGAGGCAACGGGTACGATTGAACTCTCTTTTTATTAACATTAACCTAACAATTTATACTTATAATAATGCTTACTTAAGCCTAATTCTAATATTGGAAGTAATATTGGACTTCATCGAACTTATTCGATATAGTAATGACAGCATGGCGAGTTCGTTCTTCTTTTGACATGCCCGTGTCAGCATGGCCTCAGCATAATTCCTTACAGTACAACAGGAAAATTCCAAATTGGTGTTCTTGAAACCATAGAAAATGTCTCACTTCTATTCTGATGAGTTGTGTCGTCCCTTTATTAGTAATGTCATAGATCTAAGGATGATTGTTCAAAATAGTTGCTCTTTCATTTCTGATTGAGAAAATTTGATTATTTTCATTAGTTTACCCGAGGAATGTAATTTTCACAGATGTATTTCTAAAAATGTTGGAAATTTGTTATTATATCATCTTCCTTATTTTTCTTAGTTTTGGGTGAAAAATGCGATTTTCTAGAGCATGTTTCTGAAAATAATTTAATATTAAAAAAAAACCTTTGCCGGAATATTTTCAATTTCAGAAATATTGTTTTTGAAACTATTGAATAATTGCAATTCTAGGATCCTTATTGGAAATTTTATAGAACTGAGGAGTAAATTTTATAATGTTTATTAATTTACCGGAATTTTGCTTTCGAACATGTTTTAAAAAATACCTTAAATTTGTTAGTTTAAAGATTTATAAGAACTCTCACAACTTTTGATTTTCCAAAACGTGGTTAATCAACTTTAGTTCCTGGATTGATTTAACAATCCTCAGTGCAATTTCACTAATCCTCTAAGCAACCAAAAGTTTCTACGCTATGCTCCTTCCCTAATTGCAATTTCAAATTAATTAAAAATAACTTAATGAAATATAACAGGCGTCTCCATCTGTGTATAAATGTTACAACAGCTATTGCTAAAGCAGGAATCTACATTGATTTTCTTTTCAAATGCTGGTATAAACTTTTCATCATTAATTAATATTTTAAAATCTTTGTCAATAATAACATAAAGTAATATATGTTATCACTAGTGCCGGATTAAAGTCGTCTGGGGTTCCTAAGCACTTTTCCGAAGAGGGTCTTCTGCACAGTCGAACATTGTACAAAGAATTATCAATTTCAACGGGGCCGTAGGCTAGGCATATGCAAAATATATCAATATGCAATGGTATAATGTCGATTAATATCGGTATCCAGCATTTCGATCTCACATGAACATAGTCAATATAGTCATCATAACCTAAAAAATGGGAGGGGGATTCCATGAGTACGATTGCCAGATTTTGTCAATGAAAAAGTGGGTCATGGGGAATGCGGCGGGACGTCATAGGTTGTGTTGCGATGTTAGAAGGATATCGGTATAAGTATCGATACTTTCGTTCGATTTATTGATTCCTAACTTATCCATTATCAATGACTCAACCCATTCAAAAGTTAAACATTAAAAAAAAGTCGGGTCATTTTAGGAACGATTCAGGATAAATTGCCAAAGAGCGGGACCTAGTCATCTATAAAAAATGTAAGAGATGGCGAGACGAATTAATGTCGATATGAAAATATTGATATATACATGTAGTAGACTTAACATACTCCTCTCCTATCTTTTCGACCCCATTCCTCTGATCCGCACCTCGTCTTTGTGACCAGTCTCTTTTCCTCAGCACAAGCAAATCCTCTATACAAGCTGGTTGTTTGCAGTCTCTGGTCACCAGAGTTATAGTTGCTCCACCCAATTTTCCCCTATCGCTTCTGGTGCTCTGCCTCTCTTTGCACTCTGACATTTCCCTAATGAAGAGGTTTCCAAGGTGGAAGGCGCGAGAATTTATGGGGACGCCTCCCATTGGTACATTACTGAACACATATTTTATGACATTACATTATAAAGAGACTTTAAACATGGGGGGCGTCAAAATGTGTATAAAAAAGGAGGCGCAACTATAGAAAGTTGGAAAACGTCCAACCTAATGTCTAATGCACCTTCTTGGAGTAGATGATCTGCTGCTTCTCCTGTCAATCCAACTGCCTCGTACGTATTTCCCCTCATCTCATCCATTCACCACCCGAATTCTTAGTACACCATTCTCATACGTTTTACCTATTTTCCTCAAGCATCCTTCTTATCAAAACCAGCAACTCTCCTCCTGTTTTCCCCGCTAATCAACATTCTATTAATTTCTTGGAGTTTTGTATATTGGAGTCGATTTTTCAGAAAATTATACCGAACTTATTAGGACAGGGCTGAGCAACCTTTTTAATCATCGGTCGAATGTTTTTTTTTTCAATTAATTCATTTCTTTAGAAATTAATTAATTGGGGTCCAGCCAAGTGGCGCAGTAGTATGGTCGATGACCACTGTCCATGAGGTCCCGGGTTCGATTCTCGATGGGGATGCATATTAAAGTGAATTCTTCTTCTTATCAATAGTTTTAGCCTCTAATATGACTTATTACATTGAAAAAGAATTGAATAGAGCTAATGACCATAGCAGTCGATGCTCGGTAAAATCAAAGAAACAAAAAATTAATTGTGCTAAATGATAACAAGTTTTTCATTGATATGGCAACGCTCCCATTTATAAGTAGTCCAGAACGACTGGTAATTTTAGCAACAGGGATAACATTTAGTTATGCCTAGAAATTGAGAAA
>WSZQ02097054.1:0-11817 GCA_019419845.2 Weissflogia rhopalogaster | reverse complement strand
AATCTTTCCTCACATTGACCAGTGATTGTATTTCATGCATATTTGGAAAAATGAGAATAGCCATTCTCTTTGAGAATGCAGGTAATTGAATTTATTATTTTCCAAATTTTTGTTTCTATTTTTTGTTTTTATTTATATACATTCTTTTAATAGCCAATGAAAATAAAATAGCTTTCATGCGTATAGTCTTTTTATATTGCACTAGGTGGCGCTGTAAACGAGTTTCTGTTGCAAATTTTACTGCAGCACTTGCGTTACTATACAGGAGGTTACAATCCATTGATTACGACCATTGGTAGTTTTCGTATGATTCGACCATCTTCGTGCATCGAAGTAATGTTGCTCTTTGGGTGCTCAGACTGTGCAGAAGCATAGAATCACAGATCATATAGTATGCATAGTATGTTCCGCGTCGTCGAGTTCATATAAACAGAAGCTGCATTCGCTTTTGTATTGTTTTTTTCCTTCGATTTTCTAGAGGCAACTGTTGAATTGGCCGTGTCCAGTGATCAGCTATAATAAGTGGAAGTTTCACTCGCTATGTGTTATGTTTATCCAGGGTTTAACTTCGATAATCTAGGGTATGTCTACCGTCCTGTTCTTCCAGTGGGTGTTCCAAGCACTTATTAGGATGGAGGATTGTTCATTATCTGTTCATTATATGCTCTTCCAACCAAACGCAACCTAGTATAATTAGAGAGGCTCACTTGGTGGTATTCCAAAAACCTTTGTAAATTTGAGTTACTTAGTCATAGGTTTAACAAAATACATATATACACATATTATCCAAACAATCCAGCCAAACTTAAAACTGAAATAAAAATTTGTAAAGTGTGTTACAATTCATGTATTAAGGCGAGGTGACTAAATATTTGCAAGATGAGGGATTGGTTGTTACAGCGATTGTGCAAACACATAACATATAAGTTTGTCAGCGTGGAAAGTTTAAATATGTAAGTTGGTACAAACGCAAGCAAACGATAGAGCGATTCGACTGATTCATGCCGGCATAATGCACCTCATCATAGCGATAATGGGACTGACGCTGACACTTCATTATTATCTAATTTAATTGCAAACGCTCGTCGCGAGTGTGGCAGAAGCGCGTTTGAATTCGGCGGGCGGCAAACGAACGCGTGTCTAAACGTGCCAGAATGATGCACAGCAAATGAAACATTGGGCGTGAAGGACCACTTCGGCCTTCACGCGCGCGTACATTCACGCCTCGTTAACTTAATTAATTTTATCATAATGCTTTCGGGCGCGAATTCTGCGCGTTTTCGGCGCCGCGCGAATTATCACCGCTTACTTGTCGTCGCCCGCCAAAGTTTCTTCGCATGTTTACATTAACTCTTCCTGTTTCCTGGTCGGAGGCGGGCGAGCGCATCTTTCGGGCGCATGTGAGTGTTTGTGTTTACATGCAGCACGGCTGGCCGCCGGCCGGAACAAGCGATAATCGATAATAGCGCGTTTGTGTTCGAATGAAATTAAATTGCGTCAAGGCGGCCGGTGTCAGTTGGTTTTAGAGGGATGGAGGAATGGGGGCTGGCTGCTAGTGGTTGGTGTTACTAGTGGTTGGTGTTGCTGCCGCGGGGCCTACGACGTTGGGTGGTTGTTTTGAAGGGTGGGGGGGAACGGTATGCAAACGCAAATGGACGCTTTTTGTTGGCCATTGTGTGCATTAGTGTGTTGTAAGTTCCGTGCGTACTCGACGAACTTTAGTTATTTAAGTGGAAAAGTTTGAAGCGTAACAATTTTGAGCGCGAACGCGCAAAAACACTCGACTCGGCTACATCCCCCTGACATCTAGAGTTGGCACACTCGACTCGGCTACATCCCCCTGACATCTAGAGTTGGTTCGTCTATGAGGGGAACATGGGCAATGGCTGAGAAAAACATGGAGGCTTTCTAGTGTTCCTTGCAGCTCAGATTGTTGCGCATGCCTGAGTTCTTCGCATCCTTAACATGATTAAAAATGTTTTGAATCACACACCTACTCTGTTCATGTTTCTTTCAGTCGATCACTCCAACACATGTAAACTGTGGGCCGTTAATTAATAAAGATATGAGACAGGCAAGGCGGTCCCGGGCTGGTTTGGCATTGAAAGGCATGACACGCTCAAGTTAAGTCTATCTAGTATCTCCACCAGTCTGCCACCCAAGACCTAACATGTGTGCTTAGGTGCTCGGTCTGTGTCAGTACACATCCCTCTTTCGCTTCCGTCGTAATTTCACCTCTTTGGAATCTAGATACAAAAAGGCCTGCCGACCACGTACACGAAGGCGCCCAACTGAAAGATAGAGAGAGCTCGACAGGATTAACCCTGACGGGATGTACTGCGAGGCCGGGATTGCCTCTGACGGTCTAGGTGGAGGGAGATGTTGTAAAGGTAGTGATGTTCCGCAAGAAATGATGTGTTTGGGCCTTACCCACCGGTTCCGAGTTGATCAACGGTTCTTTTTCATCTTCCCTTACGCATCAACACAGACAACGTGCAATCTTCGGATTTCTGGACGTTCTGAATGTGAACCCAGTGCGTTCATCGCGCTATGACAAAAGGCTGCCAACTCAGTACACATCCCTCTTTCGCTTCCGTCGTAATTTCACCTCTTCCAGTGCATTCACCGCGATACAAAAAGGGCCGACATTAGTTCGCAACACCTAGAAAACAAACAGTAAAATGAGAGGGGACAAATCCTATTCATATGTACAAGGGGAATTCCTCAACTGTTGTTTATTTTTATGGGATTTATCCAAGGAACACATTGAATTCTGTTGGAACCTCAACGGAAGATAGAATATCAGGAATTTTTGTTTGGATTGACCCAGGACAAACTTGTAGTTCTTTCCCACAGGTTATAATAAACCTCTGGGAATGATAGGGATTCTCCCTTCACTGCTTATTTTTGAGGGTTAGGTTACAAAAACTTTCTATTCTAATATAGAGACGTCAAGATTTCCTCGTCAGGATATAATTTTACAGCTAACTCCCTACGATAAATTAGTAGTACATTATAACTTGTGAGTAGGGTGGTCATTTTCACTTCAGGGCTTAATTTGGCGAGGGTTAGCCTAAGGTAACAGAGCATTCTACTGAAACCTGCGTATTCTGATAAAATCTGTGAGAAAGATTTGGCAACTTTGTACGGTATTGGAACCGATTGGAAATATTTCTTATTCATAATTTATTTTTGTGAAATTGGGCTTATGACGAATTTGTATTCCATTGTATCTTGTAGGAAAGAACATGAAAGCATGGTTGGGATTTCCCTTTTAGGTTTTATTTTTACGTGGGTTAGTCCTACGACAAATTTGTATTCTATTTTTTCTTCAGAACTTATTTTGGTGAGGGTTAACCTAGTTAAACTGTGTATTCTACTGTAACCTGTGGGAAAGAACCTGTTAGCTAGGTTGGGAGTTCCCAGGATTTACCTTTCAGTGGTTAGGCCAGGACAAATTGTATTATATTGTGACTTGAGGGAAAGGTGATCATTTGCTCTTCATGGCTTGTACTCATGTGGATTTTTAGCTAGAACAACAGCCTATGGGAGGACTTTGAATTCGTCTTGAACAATGATGGCGAACCTTTTTGAGATGAGGGTCATATTTCTCTCATATTTTTACTAGTAGTAGCTAGTCACTAATAACCCATGAACAACGCGCTCGTATGAGAGGTACCCCTCTCGGGGCACATAAAATTCGTGAGTCAGTCAGAAACTTGTGTGAGTCAGGTGACCTAAGTGTCAGCGTGACCCACGTGTCACATCACAGGTCCTCAGACTTTGGCCAACGACTTTGTATTCTATTATATACTTAGTGAAAAAGAGGAAGATTTCCCCATCAGACCTTATTTCTATGTGGTTTCGCCTTTGGCTATTTGTATTCTTCTATAATCTATGTGAAATTTCAAATTTTATTTTAATGATGTATTCTTTAGGAGGGTATTTTTGACTTTGCCAATGGCGCTTAGGACCCATGTACCGACCCTGCTGAAACCCCTGATGTGATCTTCATGAATTACGCTCCACATCACCGTGCGTTCCTAGTTACAGCTTGCATGGCCGTCGACAGGCGACTCATTTTTCTCTCTAATGGCGTGTGTGCATTCAGGCTGTTTTTTCGTAGGTGCAATGCCATGGCCGTGCCATGCCGCACGATGATTTAATTAAACGTCGTGCGGTGATGGCTGGCGCTCGTGCCCTCCACGCATGTCTCGCATGTCGGACAAATCTAGGTCTAAGCGTTGCACTGCACTCCGGCCGCTCAATTAAATTGCTCAATTAAAATCTACGTTTTTGCTGCACATTTTCGCCTCGCGTGGCAGTGTTGAGCAGCGTGTTGCGAATCAGCGGGCGTAATGATTACGCGCGAACGCATTTGCGTGATTCAATCGTCGTCGGTGAATTATCCTGTTGCGCAATTACGAGGTCATCGCGAAGGAATCGAGCGTGTGGTGTGTTTCCTTGTGATGGCGTGTGAAGGTACCACGAAATATGCTGCAGTCGCCAAGGGAGTGCAGCCGTTTTCGCCGCCTCCGCCGCCACCGTCACCGTATGGTATGTTCGTCGGTCGTCGAATAACAGAGATGTCATTGTTGAAGTTTCGGGCGCGTTGCATGCCTATCTCAGCGAGCAGCGGCACGAGCGCAATGTGAAACTTGCCGCCCGCATTTCGCAACAGCGTAATGCTCAATTTGCAGGGCGCGCATCGAACCAGCGAAGGACGGCTGTGGTGGTTTGTCGGCGGCTGGCGAATTACTCCACACAAGTTTCGGGCCCCAGTGCACTTAGTACTGTGCCAAATGAGCACTCATGCTGATGCTTCTTGTGTGCATAAAGTGGCGAATCTACTCGTAGCGTATTGGTGCCGCGTTTATCTTCAACTACTTCATTTCATTTATACCTTCATAAATCATCTATTCAATGCTTTACACATGTTTGACAAGTTCAAAATGAATTCACAGTAAGAAAAGAGAGATTTTATCAATTGTTTTCTTCGAAATAGAAATACTCTTACAATGTCCTACCTTGAGGCCTTTAATGGAACCCGCAATAAGCGGAATCCAGTTTTCAATGAAAATTCAGTTCAGTTTATTTTCGTGACTTATGCAATATAAATTCACCTATATTAACCTGTCTGACGTCGAAACGGATTGAAATATTTGCGTATAACGGAATATTTTATTTGTATAAATCGTGGGCGCCATCATATTTGGGCAAGAGGTGTTCTTGCCCAAATAGGTTTCACTACCTGATTGTAAACCATCAGAGGTCCATCCATTGGCTCAGTGGTATGTTCTATGACTTCTGACAGCAATGTTCCCCGCATCGAATCCCTGCGCGTGTAAATAGAAATTTCTTCTATAATTAATCGTGCACACTTACTAATTTCACTTACTAGTCAGACAAGATGGAAGAACTAAATTGAACCATATATCCACCCTTCATTTAATCCACCTGTACATTCCCATGTCGCTGTGCTGGTATCCGGTCCTCTTCTTCAAAAGCCCTCAGAGGGTTCTTGTCATCATTGGCCTGTGGGGATATTAACCCCCACAGACCAATGATTATGGTCGCTATTGAAACTAATGGTGCGACTTCAAGTCTATAGAGGTTGGCATGAGACTAGTTACCATATATGTTACAACCTCAAGGCAGCATATGATACGGTGCCTCGAAATAAGTTAGTTGATTGTCTGCAGAAGCAAAGAGAGAGCGAGGAAATCGCAGATTAGGTCCGTAGAGTGTACGAGGAGACATTGGTGATGGCGAAATTAAATGGAAGGGTGTCTGAAAGGTTAAGGTGTGCAAGGGGGGTTAAGCAGGGTTGCCCAGTGAGCCCACTCCTCTTCAATATGTATCTCTTAGTGATATGGAAGCGATATTACGGAAGAGTGAGGACGGGGATGTGGCAATGGTCAGGTGTAGGATATTTCGCGGGGGCCTCTACCAATCACAATCCATTATCGCCGCCCCAGATGTTATTACGCGACACATCATGCCACGCGAAGCTGTGTGTGGCAGGTGCCGCCGCCGGATTATCGCCGACAGGTGCGGTATGATGTTTCAGATCATTCTTACTGCAGGTGTGACATGCACCTTTACTTCCGCGAAAATAAGGTGACGATAATTCGCCGTGGCACCATTGCCTGGCCTGAACCAACATTTGATTTTCGAAACAGCAGATGCACAGCATGGCGCAATATTTATCCATTGTTCCCAACATCCCAACAATCTGCATCGGTTCCCGACAAGAGGTATCGACCAAAGCCTCGTAATGATCACATGTCTAATGGTGATGAAAAGTATTGGCAATTTGTCCGCACAGGTAAATTGCAGTGGTTGTTGTTCGTGGAAAACTTCAATTAAAATTGTAGTTAATTAACTAGCGCAATATTTCTATAGGAATTTTCCATGTATTCCGAAAGTTACCAAAAAAGAGATCTACATTAAACATATTTCATATTCTCTTCTTAAATTGCCGGCTGTTTATGTTAGATATGCATATTTTTGCTTATGTAACGAAAAATAATATGAATTATTAAAGCTGTAATACATTTGCAAAATAATAAAAATGCAAGTGTAAATAACAGCGCTGTTATTGTTTGTTGTTGTACGTTGATGTTCCAGTAAAGCATCGGTGAATCGATGCGCTGAGCTCGTTACAACGTTATGTAATTAGTTGATGCAATAAAAGCCGCGTTCACTTTGCGGTATGCGCTCGAACACAAGCGCCGATCGCGGCATAGATTACAAAGAGGACGCAGCGAGTTATCGGATGGAAATCGGTGGCAACGTGTCCCCGAAATGGGGGAGCTGTTAGGACCATGTTCAACCATGTGTGCAACACACATTGATTCGCACCGTGTCGCGTCCTTGGCGGATGACGGGCGACGGCTTCGGGCATCGCGGCAGAGCGCAGGACCACCTTGAGATTGACATTGCAATAATAATCGCATTCCCTGTGTTTGAATCGTGCCGAGAATTGAATGGCATAGAAAGAACAGTGCTTCCCAAACTATGAATACACTCTGTATGTATTTTCTCTATATCTTTTGATATGGGATGATATTTTTTTAAAACACCTTATCGAAATGTTAATTTTTCTTTTATGACTCCTGTATAATAGCGTTTTCCCACAAATCTTCAAGGACTCTATGGAGGTTCTATAGAAGTCAGTTTCGTTTGTGTGTGACGGTGCGACTAGTTAAACGTGTTCCCCATATACAACATTCCTATATTTTTCTTTAATCAATCACATGATCAATGATTTTATTCTTATGGTCGTGGCTGAATCCCACAGGTTCAAGAGAAAGGAGTAAATCATCTCTACTGAAGGTTGATGAATTTATGAGAGGATCCTCAAATCTTCTACTTCCGGGGTTTCGGGGAATTCCTTATATTCTATGAGGTACCAATTTAACTCTATAGAATAGGGATACCCGCGGCCGGCCGAACATATTTGTGCGACTCGCGAAGCATTCTAAGCTCAAAGGGGACTTCTATCTGACTCCTATATCCTATCAGAAACGACATTTTTACAGGCCTGATCATAAAAAATGGTTGCTCACCCGTGTCTATACAGGTTCTGTAGGAGTCAGTTTAGTTGATATACCTAACACACAGGCAGTTGCGATTTGAAAAAGAAAAAAATATATATATCTTTCTTAGACCATAAAAATTATCAGGGATCCTTGTATAATAGTGTTTTCTCACATGATCTTCAAAGATTTTATAGAAGTTCTGCAGAAGATAGTTTCGTTTGTGTGTAAAGTTATGATTAGTTAAACGTGTTCCCCTCAGACAACATTCCTATATTTTTCTTTGACCAATCACATGATCAGGGATCTTGTTTTTATGGTCGTGGCTGAGTCCCACAGGTTCAAGAGCAAGTCTCTACTGAAGGTTGATGAATTTATGGGAGATTCATACTTCTGGGGTTTTTCTATAGAATAGGGATGCCCGCGGCCTGCCGAACAAGGTCAAAGGAGACGGTCGATGCACCCGACAAAAAAAACGTCATTTTTTCTGGCCTGATCATAAAAAAGGTTGCTCACCCGTGTCTATAGAGGTTCTGTAGGAGCCATTTTAGTTGATATACCTAACGCACAGGAAGTTGCGATTTGAAAAAGTGTTCTCCGCAGAAAACATCCCTATATCTTTCTTAGACAAGACACATTATCATTTTATTTAACATGTGTTAACATGTCTTAATAAACTCCATAAATATTTTTGAACGTTCTTTTCAATTAACAAGTTCACGCGAAGTTCTACCATTATAGGAGGAACGTTCTTAATCCACATCTCCATGTAAGTGAAGGTGAAATGTATCTTCTAAACACACATCTCTGGTCCATTAATATGGATATTCTAAAGGAAATCCCTTATCTTCAAGGTTCAACTCTATAGAGGTTCTGTAAAAATCAGTCTCAGGGAAAGTATCGAAGGTCTACACATTGAATGACCTGTGCTAAACAAGGATAATGAACGAGTGCATGACACTTTCTTTGCCTCGAATCAATTGTTCCCACATATCTACACTTTGATTGTTAGTGATAGTTGAGTCCGGAATTAACTTTGGTCCGTTCCAGCTTTATGTGGAGAATTAAGGTTGTCTTGAACCCCTGGGTTTAGTCCCACAGATTCAAGAGAGCGTAGTGGCGTTGAATGACCAAACTTACCTGGGGAACCAATCGTGGGAAATCATCTCTACTGAAGCATGGTGAAGTTATGAGAGGGCCCTCTACACTTTTGCCTCAGGGGGGTCAGGAAAAGTACCGAGAGTCTACACATTGAACGACCTTTGCTGACCAAGGATAATGAACGAGTGCATGACACTTTCTTTGCCTCGAATCAATTGTTCCAACATATCTACACTCTGATTGTTAATCATAGTTAAGTCCGGAATAAACTTTGGTCCATTCCGGCTTTATGTGGAGTATTAAGGTCGTCTTGAAGCCCTGGGTACTCTTGAACTCCTCGGTAACTTCAGGGAGACGCCGTTTATACCCGCGGTGGCTCTTTCCATGCCGACCCCTATGTTATATGCCTAGTGTGCCTAAGGCGACGAACGTAGCATGGCCTGAGTCTATCCTTGTCTGACCAATGTATTTAAAATGATACAGATTTGAATCGAAGATACACAGTCTGAACAACAACTAATAGATAATCCGGCACCGCTTTAAACTACTCAACCTGATTCTGAGCTTTAAAGATCCCAGTTTTCCACTGAGGACCATGGGCTAAATGTCTTTCGATACGCATTTCTTCCAATTTCTCAAACGCACCACGTTTTGCCAATCACTGGCATAGAGTGTATGAAACAAAGCGCAACCGTTTGCTGCCTGCCGCAACGAGTTTTGCTTTCGCTTTGCGCGCTACTCCAGGTGGCCTGGCCGTGCCTCGGCAATCTTCTCGCACACACCTCATCGCATCATCGTAAACACGCGCGCTCGCGATAAACAAATCAACAATCGTTGTGATGGTAATCGCAATTACGACATCGCATCACTTTTTGTCACGTCGACCTTGAAAGAAGACGAGACGCGCGAGTGCCTGCCTCCACCTCCTCAGCCTGCTGGTCCTGCTCGATGCTGCCGTGCCCTGGGGGGGGGGAGTTGTTTATCAACAGGTATTGCGCCACCGTTGACAGCACGCGCCGTGCTGTTTCTGCACTATCGGTGGCGGCATGCCATATCTTATCCGGCGTGCGGATGAATTGACAAAGTCGCCGTTTGAGTACTCGCACAGCAGCGCGCCCGTGGTTTTGCCCTGCTCGTCGCGTCGTCGGCGAAGCGCCTCGCCGGCTCGTCTTATAACGCGAACTTTATACGCCCGCGAGTTTAGTGCGATTAGAACGTTCGCTGGTCGTGGATCGTGCGTTTCATTTGTTATCTGGTTTTGCTTCGCGATACAGCACTGTCGATTGTGTAGCAAGAACTGTGATTAGCGCAAGAAATTGTTGGCACAAAGCAGCGCTAATTGCTCGGAAATATAACCTTGAATGGTAAGTTCTTGCGATCTGTTTATCTAAAATTGAAATATCAGCTGATGAAAGATAAATACAAGAAGTTTTGTACATCAAAACGAAGATACTTTTCCATCGACCATGTGGTGAATTTTAAAATAAATTTTTGTAAAGTTTTTCAAACAATTATGCTTTAGCTTTTTTTATCGATTCAGACGTTTACAAGTTTTGACAATACATAATTGTTATGTTTATACTTCATGTTTGAGTATTGATGTTATCTCTATCAATTTTTTAAATATTATTCTAAAAATTTTTATCAGAGTTGCATGAATTCAGCGAATATTGGAGCGTATTTGGCATATTTTTGGTTCGTAATTTGAATAGTACAGCACCGCCTGCCTTTCATTAATACACTTTTTTGACAGGGGTACCTGTTTAAAAATAATTTCTTTTTTTTTTGACAATTTAATGTCACCACAATACACGTGTTCAGTAATTTTCCAATGAGTCACCGTTCAATTATTTGATGCAGCCACTTATCGGAGGATTTTAAGAAGAAAATAAGCCAGCATGAGCATTTTTAGGTGGTTCTGATTCCTCTGAGAGGATGATTTTACCATTACCTTTCTTGTTCTAACTATAAAGGGCTTAACATACTTTTTAGGTATGCAGATCGTACAGATCACGTATTTTTTGGTGCTTTTGATTCCTCCGAAGCATGTGTCGTCCTTCAATTTTTGTTCTACGCTACCCATTGACTTACCGCACTTATTCAGGCATGAAATAAGCCCGTTCGAGATTTTTTTTTTGCTGGACCGATTCCTCTTAAATATATGTTGCTCTTTGATTTGTAGTTTCAGAGGTTCATGGACTTGACGCACTTTCTCAGGTATAAAAATATTCATTTCTATCGCCTTTTGGAGGTTCTGATTCTTCTGAAGCATCAATTACCCTTCAATTTCTTGATCTAGCTATTATTGTACATTTTTGCGCCTCTCCGAGGCTCCAAGGTACCCCCTAGGGATGCGCGCCTCCCAGTTTGGAAACCTCTGGCATTGTGTATTGTATACACTTTAGCGTTGCAACACAAAGATCCAAGGTTTAAACCACGCAACAGCTACAAATAAGATCTTACACTCCACACCTTCCCAAGTCCTGAATAAGGAGATATTTCACGATAGCCCTGTAACTCAACCCCGTAAAAATTCACTAATTCACGTACATTGTGATCCGATAATGCAGGGTGAGTTAGCTTTCATCATGTTTGAAGGATGTAAAACACTATACAACCGGAAAACAAATGTGCAATTTCAATGGGATTGTTATGAATTAAATACACATGTACCTGGATTTTATGACGAAGCTTATATTTTTCCATGGACAATATAGTATTATCAATTTTAGAACAAACTTGTATTGTGTATTTTAAACAACTATGTTCATAAAATTTTGTATCGGTTTCCACGTTTATTGGTTTATACATCAATTGTTATTCTTATGATCAATGCGCAAATAATGAAGCAAAACCAATAGTTTGTATGTGATGCATCCCCGCTTTGAAATTAGTAAAAAATCGCAGATTTTTTGTTGGAAATAAAAATCGGGAGTGCCTGTTTTCGTTTGCATACCCTCTTTATATACCCAAATTTGAATAGATTTTTCGAGCACCAATTTTCTACCGCTGTGATTTTCGCACAACAAAATAATAGGGCTAGCACAACTTTTTAAATGGGGAATTACATTGAAAAGTATTATTTTTTGAACCGAAAATATTGACCCAGTGAAATTAACACCGTTTGTTGCAAATTGAAAGACAAATTCATTGGTGTTAAGCACTTGAAGATTGC
>WSZQ02097031.1:40843-55263 GCA_019419845.2 Weissflogia rhopalogaster | reverse complement strand
TGTCATGTGGAAAAAGCAGAGTTTATTGGAGGTCGATGTATGTATCCCAATGACTTTCTTGCATAGCAATAGCAAATAAATGTAAACAGGAACCTTCTTTCTGTTGTACACACATAGAAGTAGGAATATTATATTACGAAACTCTTTATTTTTTATTCGTTATTTAGAAATTTATCCTTTCTATTTAGAAAAGTTATATTTCCAAATTGTAGCGTTCCAATTTTGGTATAATTCAAAACCAGATATTAACCGATTTGCAAAGAGCGATTTGTTAGCAAAACACTGTATTAGCAGGGCAGTAACGATGGCTGATGGCGTTTGGTAGTGGTGGCAGCCTGACGGCGGCGCCTCATTTCGGGCGTCGTGTGTTGCCAATAGTAATCTGCGAAGGACGTGACAGTCGCGCAATTACGCCCGGGTGTGTCACGCCACCATCGCCGCCGCCACTGCCGTCGCTGCCGCCGCCACGGTCTGTCTATCGGGCGACACCTCCCGCTGGAGAGCGGCGCGCATAGCGTCGCAGACACATGGCATAATCTCTCTCGCCTACGAAACCACCCGCAGGGCACAAACACGCATCGCCCGCGAGTTTTGCAAATGTGAACGCCATGTCCTACACACCCTCACGGATGTCTCTCTACATGCGATATTGCAAATGTTGTACGCCGCAACGCCGACGTGTGCGGGTGCGTGTATCACCAGTCCCACTTTTCGGGCTGTTGGCTTTGTTTCGGATTGGAAGCCGCATGCTGCCAGCGAGCCGCCCGACAGCGAAAGAAAGTGGTGGTTGTTGTGATGGGTGCAAAATAAAAAAATACGCGCACGACAAAATAGCGCAAAATAAAGGCTGAACAGAAAGAGGAAACAATTTGCTAGCGCGGAAAGAAACAATGAGACGATGGGTTGGCTGCGCTGGCGTGTCGCGTGACAGCCTTGGAATTTGCAATAACGAAAATGTGAAATTGTAAACTGGAAAATTCTTCAATTCCACATTCCGTGCATTTTCAACTTTTCAAATCAATAGCGAAGTTTCTTAAATGTTGACGCAAATCAACCCAATTCTGACTGCAAACAAGCGCCACCGCCTCTCCATACGCGCACATCGGTTACAAGGGCACTTTTAGACCCCAGAATCTTTGTTTCCCAAAGTTGTTGCGGCTTAAATCTTGGTGGCCTTGGTATTTTGGGTTTTCGCAAATGGCCCTGGCAGTTATGGATATAGTTAAACGTCTGTATATCCCGACTATTTATATTCACGGAAGCATAGAGCTTGCTCCAAAACGAACGCTTTTGCTGGGATCGAAGGCCTGGTGAAGGTTTCAAGATCTCTGGAGGTGCTATCAGAGTATGGAGTGAGGAATGAGAGCCGCCTCGATATGCAGGGACTCCTCATTCGCCCTACTTGTGTCGAAAGAGGTGGAATAGAATATGAGATTGCCGTTTTGCTTACAGTTGTTGTTACTCTCAACCCCGAGCATGGATTTGCGTTTACGCCCGCCTGCGCTAGACGCAAGCTTTGATAGTATGATGAGGCGAGTTCGAATAGAAATACGCTGCTCCAACGTCGGAGCTGCCAACGCGCGCCTAAGTGCGAGCGACCGAATCGGGATGGGATGCAAGTGTAAATTGCAAATTCGGGAGTGATAACTCGTGCCTATGAATATTCATTATTGGTTTGCTTTGGAAGTTTGGTGCGTATTCCACCCCGAGTTTAACTTACCCAATCATTCTTCAGATTGTTTTTCTTTACTTTCCGAAAATCGCCAACTGGAAATGATACACGTGGTTCCCACCAGCGAAGGATATATTTGACCAACTTAATTCTATTTGTCCTCCTGGTTGTTGTATTATTAATCTGGGACATTGGACAAAATTAGCTGACGTCTGCGTTATGGTACCGGTTCGAAGGAGCAAATATTGCAGTTTGATTTTCATGCTTTCATGCTGAGTTGACACAGCTTCACGTGGGTTTAGGGGACTGTGGAGATGTTATTGGTTGCCTAGTTCCATAAATCGAATCAGTTTGGAATTTAAATCGCTTGTCTGTGTTCAATACACATAGAAGAAGCTCGTTTATCAAACTAACTAATTCCTAGACCTTCATAATTTAAATGGTGAACACTATTTTTTTCAGAAATCACATGAAAATATTATTATTATTATTATTATTAAAGATATTTTCCGATAGTGTTCTGATTCTAATGATATATAATTAGATCCTTGCTTATAATTAGATCCTTGATATCTGCAAATCTTTGATTGCCTGATTAAATAAAGAGCTTGATTTAGCTCCTTTATATGATTAAGTCTCCCTGTTTATGCACTAACGAGCGCAGGTTTGCGAGAACACACAGACCCGCAGCGACATTGGAGTGTCCACTCGACTGCATCTAATCTACGATCCCGCCGCGTATCAGATAACTTCACATACACGCGAGGAACGCGTTGACCCCGAGGAGACCGAATTCAGGGAGGCGAGTCTACAAATTGATGTTCATATCGCATCCGCTCTACACTTGCCACTATCCTAATACGCCAACACTGAGCAAACACTGGCCAATTCGACAATCCGATCATTCATACCCGACTCCTATTACTCCTAATCAACGGACACTCCACCATTGGGCAATGTGTTGACTTCAAATTACTACGCTTGAATATTCCTAACCTCAAATCAATAGCGCGAGGACGCCTTTAAATCAATTGTTCCAATATACAAATCAAGGTTGACCTCGTAACTGGTGCAGACAGAACTTCGAACGTGGATTCGAGGGTGGTCTAGAGATAGCAGTATGTGTAAGTTGACTCTGACTGGACCATCGACCAAGGCTTGCACAAACGTAATTTGCGATAATAGCCACGCTGCCTGAGACTAGGCCAGCAGAGTAAACGCGTGACAAGCACAAATAAGGGATAACCACTTGGATTAAATTAGTTCGATCCAGCCCACTGCCTGGTTATCGCATCTGTCCAATGACCGATAATCAAATATGCATTAGAACAATGTGATACTATCTGGGACAAGGTGGTAGGAGGATAAGGGTAAAAATCTTATATTTTGCAATTTTTCTCGAAGTTCAATGGGCATTCAAGTGCGAATCCCATTGGTAAATAGACTACCGAAATACTCTGTGCAGCGGGTGGCACGATTTCGAGAAAAAACATCATATATCGACGCAGTGTTAAAATATTAACATTTCGCGTGTCTTATTCTTCGATTTTGCCATATTTAGTATAATATAATCGGAATAAATCATATACCGTTATAGCTTAATTCTTTTACGTCAATAATCAGTAGTTAGAATTTAATATTTTCTTTTTTACACGGAGTTATCAAAGGTATACTTTAACCTGTACTGATGATATGACGGAGTAAAACTAATTCACATAGTCATATATTAGCATAATCCCTATTTCATAGTCTATCAAATGGTATATAGCTTATTAAGATATTTCCAGTATACGCTATATATTTTAAGGTAAATATACGAGAGAGCAGTGAAACGCATATAAATCGTCTATATACGAGTTGCCACCCTTGCGCTTCTATATTTACCCAGAAATAGGTATCTAATACAGGCAACACATCAATAAGCAATATACCATTTGAGAGATTATTAAATAGACAATATGCTGATATGATACTCTTTGAATAAATTTCACTCCTTCATATTGTTAGTAAAGGCTAAAGTCTACCTTTAATTACTCTGAGAAAGAAAAGAAGAATTTAAATTTTAACTATTGATTGTTCACGCAGAAGAGTTAAACTATCTAATGGTTTATTATTCATTTCCATAGCATTATTCTAAATATGTTAAAATTCATGATACAGATACGTAATTATGACGTTTTTTTCATGAAATCGCCCAATAAGCGACGTCTTCACATATTTCTAACTTCCGAAAATCTCAGACCCCGAAGGACGTGTTCTCGGTTTGGATACACATGTGCCAATCCCAATTCTAGCGCACATCCCAATTGTGTCTCCTTTCGCTTCCGGGAAAGGCAGCTGAATCTTCCACCCACTCACTCTAACGCACTCTATTCCCAGAATTCCTTCCTACCGGGAATGCGAAGCTTTTTTTATAATACGCGAATATTTTCGTTTGTCCGATATTCAATGTGGTTAGGACGCAAATTCTCGAGATGAATATTTTTCGTCGTGGCCGATGTAATAGAATAAATATGAGACATAGAGAAATTGAACGCGAGGACACGAGCTTTTTTATTCCGACCGGCGCAACTAGAATCCAGGGAGAATCCGGACCAGGAACACTTCTTCGTTCGAGGTCAAAGCTGCACGATGCCGGAGATGTTATGGAGGATGAGTAACATTGATGTATGCGCCGAGAGCTCGACCCACATCGTTAAAACGTATCGCTCATGCATTCACAATTTTCCCCAGTGCGATTTCATTTCGTACGTGAACGTCCCACTTAGAATACGAAATACAACAAAGAGCTTTATAAAAAATCGCAATAAAGTATTTCCTATATCTGAAAAATCCTGAGAAATTCCTAAAAATATTTCAAACCGCTCATATTCGTAATAATTATATCCACTTACAAATTTCATAAATACACACGTACATGTATATAACGATACAAGTGCGGAAATGGTGATTTTGGGCACACCGCTATTAGAGACATGATCGTAGCATTTGACGCTGACAACAAGTGAGCTAATAGCTGTTTACACATGAGTAGTGTCGGTGTTTTTTGTATGTTTTAAAAAAGTTAATATAAGTACGTTCGCTAATGAAATCTTTAGAAGTTTGTTAAAACCAGCTACTAACGATTTTGACGCACGCTTACTCCTAAACGTATGTTTCCACACAGCATGCAGAGAAGCTGTCTTCCGGTGCATATATACGAAAATCGAATCAAATTTAGCGTTCTTTGTTTTCTGCCCGTATTGTTATTGGATTTGTGAAGAAATTGTGTAAATCAGTGACAACCAGATGCGACAATTTGGTAGCAATCGACAATATGCTACGGTTTACTTTTATGTGAACAAAAGCCTTTATTTTCGGCACTCGAAGTTAGAGCAATTCGCACTATTTGTGCAAGGCTGTACGCATATACTTGAAATATTTCAATACTTTAGGGATTTTTGGTTGTTATTGTGTTCAGAGTTTGGGTATATTGGAGGGTGAATTGGATAGGTTGGGGTTAGACTCACAAAAAGAGGGTGAGAGAGAAAGAGATAAAGAGTGAGATAAAATAGGAGCTTTATAGAACTGCCCGCTACATTCGGACATGTATTATATCAACATAATAGATTAATCTGCTGGGAGCCGATTGTGATTTCTGTGAATGGTGGAGATCAAAGTGTGAAAATAGCGGTCAATATGGCCTATTGAACAAAATCAACCATATGGGTTTTAATCAAATGTTTAGAATTTGGTAGGAATACTAGAAATTATATGTTTTAGAGAAAATTATTATGTACTTTACCGGATTTCAATTGGCAGTAGTGTCGTGCTCTGGCAGATACGTACATGCAAATTATCAGAGAAAATGCAATTTCAAAGATTAAGCCGAGGGATTAAATAAACTGGCAAGAACTTACGCGTCTGGCTTTCTTGGCAAGTGAGAACCACGCACAAACATGTAGAAATTACTGTGAATATCTTCCAAATTGGCAACAGTTTGCCAATTTTCTCCTACACTTTTCGCCTCTATGATAAGACTATTTCTTTGTCAACATGCCAAGTTAATTGTGATCAAGATACTTTATTCCCTTCATCTTTAATTAAGTTTTTATAGACATAGAATATTCTAATTCCTCAAAAACGCAAAATAACACTTGTTATTTTAAAAATACGTATTATAGGATTGAAATTTGATTCCATGCATATCACTGCATCGAAGTATAATTGCAAAGATTTTTCTAATTTGTCCCATAGACATTTGGGCCGCGTCCAGGCTGAAATCGGACGCGGGACACATTTATTGTTATTGTTATAGCTTAATGCGCAAAGTTTGCGCTAATGTCCGTCGCTCTGAAGCAACTTTCCCTGCGCAGGGAGAGAGGGAGTAGCCTATACTTTGACGCAAACTCCGAGATTTTCTGCACTTGGCCAACAAGTATGCTTGTTATGCTTCCTTCCTCACTTTCGGCGAACGCCGATAGTTTCAAGTCGCTGCCACTCGTAAAACTTGGCTGGTTTTTGTTTCATCAGCGCAAAAGTTTCGTCCAAAAACCTACAAAACTCCATGGGAATAGAGATTATTTTTCCATATTAGCCGCTCAAAAAATCGAAATCACACAAAGTAATGATTATTTGCATGATTACAAGTTCTTGAATGTTTCTAAGTAGTTTTATGTGAAATCGTCGGTTTTCTTTTGGGATTAGGCGAGTGTTTCTGTCAGTTTTTTGCACTTTTTCGTAATTTATACGAACGATTGCATAATGCAGACGTTGGACGCTTGCCCAGAGTGGGGTAGCCGAGTCGTTGGACTCGCGCCCTACGACGACTTAATGTTATTATCCTCGTTATCCTCGGTATTTCCGCGATGCTGATTGTCGCAGTCGTTTGGCTGGTGCGCAATATGTGGGTGGAAAATGCTTACGAGTGCAGGAAATGTGAGGCATTTTCAACACAACGCGTAAGAAGATCGTAAAATTTATTCGGGCATTTTCTCTAAATATTTCATTCTTAGTATAATATTTACAATCATAGATTAAAATATATTTTATGTCGTTTAAGAAAATAAACGACAAACTGTTGTTTCTTATTTGTTAATGTTTCTTGTTGATTTTCAGCCCCTTTTTTAGAAAAGAAACTGACAAAAAATTGTTTTCCAACCATCCGAAGTATTCGAGTTTTCCGAGAAATGACTAGTTTTAAATTTGTTAATTATTTACATATTTCTCATAGTCGCATGATTATAAATCATACACCAATCGATACAGGGTGAAATTTCCTAAAACCTCCTGAAACAGAGACAATTTCGAAGTCTGAAAAACGAATTGTCCCAAAAATTGCACTTTTTCATATATATGCTATATACCAATGTATAAAAATCTTATACCAATCGATTCAGAAGAAAATTTACTATCACTCAGAAGAAGAGAAAATAGAATATTTCCTATCTGATTAGAAACATGTTCGGCTCACCGAAACAATGGAGTAATTAATATTTCCAATCTTGTTTTGCCAAACACCGCGTATCATTTTTATTCGGTAGTGCGTTGTTTTCATTTGCATTCATGGATTCTCTCGTTTTTCATTTGTCAAGTTACATCAGTGCATTAAAATACGTGGAAATTATATATAAAGCGAACAAAAAAGGCATATGCGCAGTCGTGATAAAAATGAAAAATGTTTTATTTCGACGCGACGAGCTCCACAAAAATCGACGAGCACAACAACGCAAATGCATCAATAATTACTCGCAGGAAAAATGTAGACACCATCGCATACATTACAGTCATTTATTTATTTATTCAAGCGTTAAACGCGTGCACTGCTTTTGGAAAAAAAAGCGCCTTTTGTTTTTCCTCCAGCATTCAGTGCATCTGCCGCGAGTTACCCACTCGTTTTGTTATCACTATTTGAAGGCTTATTGCCGCACGTTTGATTTAAATGTAAATTTCCGGACAACAGAGAAAAAAATCACACTCACAATCTGCAAATATTTTATTGTGTATTTATGAGTTTTTATTTTCATTTCCTACGAATGTGGCATGACTTTTTGCTCTTTTATTTGCCTGCGGACTGCGGTTTTTAGCATTTAGTTTCGGCCCTGTTTAATATGCATGCGAAAAAATGTTATGCGCGAATGTAGGCGAGCGGAAAAGCGCACGCGACGTGTGGGTTTCGGCTCGGGAAAATGTTGCGATGGCTTTTCAACGGTGGCGATGCCGCCGGCGGCGGTGTGGAGCGGTGCGACGGCGACGTCTATTCGTTTTGTATCTTCCCGAGCGGTGGACGGAAAGCGCGAGCGCGTAATGCATTTCCGATGGAAAAATTTTCCGAATTCCGCGCACGTCCGCGTCCTTTCTGCTGCTGCTACTGCTGCTGGGATCCTCCCGGTACCCACTCCCCTGCGTCGACGTGCACGTTCTGGATCGCTTTTTGGCTACAACACGGCGCGCCAGCACAACAGCGAGTAGCAAAATACGGCTTGAAACAAATCCAATAGCGAGACAGACGCGAAGCTTCCACAGAAGGCACAACTTTTACAAACTGTCATGTATCGCATGTATATATGTGTATGAGGGTAATTTATATATCTAACTAATCACGGAAATAACAAATACTTCTTGATTATTTCTAAAAGGCATATTTATAAATTCATAGAAAAGTGCATTCGCGACTCAACTGATATTATTCTGTCAGATGCAGACCTTTTTGTTTGTTTAGTTTTCGCCCCTTGGGGACGTGATCAAGGGGACGTTCGACATCCGGTTATGTCAGTCCATTCTACAACCTATAATTTTTGTTCTTGACAATTTCAATTTACATTTATGGCAGTAATTACTAACTTCCACTATCAACTGGTAGTTAACTTTTTATAAATAGCTGGTAATATCAACCATATTGACATCAAGAAACAGGCTTTAGTATGATTTTATAGCAGTATTTGTTTAAAGATTTAAATTATTCTTCATACAGAAAATTATCATAGTGCATCCAACATGGAAAGAATCCTATCTAATTCAACTTCCACTTCATTCAATTGTCCCCAATTGTTCCCCGAAATTCTTTCGTCAACTCCTTCCCTTCCTGCATAAAACCCCCTCACTTATTTCCCTATTCTAACGCCATCCTGCCGCGTCTTCTTTTGTGTCATCCGCCTTCCTTCCGTCTGCCTTTCTTTCTAATTCACTAATTCGGTAATTTAACAATTCCCCAATTTCCCATTTCATAAAATTCACCAATTATCCACCATCTGAACCACCCTAACCTCAATCGCAAGACCTTGGAATTTCGGAAGGATTATGGGTCCTTAGAAAAATTAACAAAGCTTTAAAATGGTTATGAACTTTTGGGCCGAACGTCTCTACATTTTATTGTTTCTTTTTGGAGGAGTTGCGGAGGCATGGGGATGATGGTACAGAACCTATGAGACCACTCGTCGCATAGGCTGCTCTGCAGGCTTTATCTCGTTTATTAATGAGTCCGCACTACTGGACGCGTCGGAAAACGATGGGCCAACTAATTCGGACGCGCCACAGCACCGCCACGTGAACACGCGCGTGCGGATCAAATTGCTCATCCTGGCAGTCCATTTCTCCACAGCTAACACCACTACCACCACATGTGTACACGGCTCTAAGGCTCAAAATACCGATAGAGTGGATAGAGTGGTAATTCAAATATTAGTATTAGGGCGTAGACTTAGAAAATGACCAGATCCGTCCTGGAGAATGAGCTAATAGACATGAAGGTATTACGCCATGTTTTCAGCACGTCTTACCATAATTAATCACACTCATAAGCCGCTTTCCAAGTGGAATGGAATCCACCCAGGAATGGCAACACGCAAAAATATCAAAAAGTGAGTTCCAAGAGTATGAAGTTGGAGAAATTTCGGGAAATAATTTTTCACCCAGACAAATTAATATTAATTGAGTAAATAACTCCAGGTCTGCTGTCCATGTTAGGGAATATAAATTAAACAGAACACATGTTCCTCCATTCTAATTGTCTCGTCTTGAATCTTTTAATCGCTTTGGATTTGTGCGTTGTGTGGACACTTGACAAATGATATTGAAATCAATTCGGACAAGCACTCGGTCGTCGCGTCGTGTCATGCTGCGATGAGATAGGGTCTTACTCTGGGTCTGAGTCCCTGCCTCCGGCTACAGCCGTACAATGTGAGTATTAATATGTTTCGTTTGAATTCTATAAAAGGGTTAACACATCACTCGATGAAAGTGTGAGTTATTGTGCCTCCTTCTTCAATCTGCCCGCAGACATGGGCGAAATTCATCAGTCTTGCCCTTGCCCTAAGCAAAATTGAACTGAAAATGGACACAGCATTTTCAGTTCAATTTAGACATCATCCGAAGGTAGCATATGCATTTATTGTTCCCTTAAAAGGTTTTCCATCATTTGACGGCACAATTCATATTTCATATTCATCGTTTACACTTTATTGAACTTCAATGATCTATCTGTCTCTTTGGGTTTAGTCTGACAAGTGGAGTGTCCGGACTCGACTCTCAGATTAGAATAATAATTTGTAGACTAGAAACTATACTATAAAAAACTATAAATTATAAACTATAGAAAATAATCCTCGAGTGTCCTTAAAATGATAAGTTATTTTTGGTGTGAGTATACAAATTGTTCTTGCAAACTTATTTTCCGAACGCGTTTCCGTGTTGATTTTTGAAAGTTATTTTTAAGGACAACGCTTGACAGTTGCATCATCGCGCTCGAGTAAGGTTGTAGTCTTATTCTATACTTATATCAGTTTTATCCAAATCTGAAGGCTCCACTCCGAAGCCTCCCATTTTGAGATCAATTGTCGATACCTAACTAAACTAAATTCTTTAAAATTTAATAAGTAGAGGTTATTTTTAGAGCTGGTTTTATTTGGATTAAAATGTCTTGATCAATTTATAAATAATTCTTCAATTTATCCGATGTGTTCGTTCCTTTGTTAGACTCGAGTCGAAGTAAACAAGATAAATAATAAAAGAGTGAGGCTCGAACAGACATTCTCTAAACGACGCGAACCATCAAATCAATTTAGTTTTTATTGGCCTTTATTGGCCCGGACGCGATTACTCGAATTAGTTCTTCACTCTTTCTTTCTTCCCCGAGCTGTCTGCTCGCATCCAGCGCGTCTACGAATAAGTGGCACACATTGAGCCCCCGAAAATGCTCAAGTGAACAAACTGAAAGACTGATGAGACGAGAGTATCCTGCGATTTAAGGCCCTTTCATCAAACCATCAGGTTTTATCTATATTTAAAAGTCCCCACACTTAGATGCACAAAAAGAACGCATCAAACTCTCACAAAACTTTATATCCAGTTAAGAATGTAAATTTTTGCGGTCGGTGAAGAAAAAAAAACTTTATCGAGCAAATGTTGCATGTCTGCGGAGAGACTTATGTAAGAATGTCGCCGCATTTTCGCCGTCGGTGTCTGTCTCCTGCGTTCGTATACGCGTGTTCGTTCGTTCGTTCGTCGGGTCAATACTCGTGAGTTGCACGTGTTCGCCGCCACTCGCCGCCACCAGTCGATGTTGGTGGAGGCGGCGGTGGTGGCGCTGCCACTGTCAGGGGCACGGACAAGGACGGGCTCACGGCCAAATGTCGTCCCCATTGTTTTCGCGTTTTTCCGCGTTCGTTTTTTGTGCTTTCGGGCAACCGGGACCGCCTTATGCCGCCCCACGAAACATGCTATCTCGCACGCCTCGACTGGTTCATCAGTATTTCAGTCTCGATGTTTAATGCGTCTAGAAGGGCAGCGGGCGACTAATTGCTTCTTTATTACATTCGGCAGTAACAGTGCCTCGCATTCAAGGTATATACTTGACGACATTTGAATGAAGGAGAAAAAAAAACAGGTTGACGTATTTCAAATGATTTGAGTAGTTCAAATCATTAAAAATTATATAAACCAGTAAGTAAAATTGGAAATATGTCAAATAGTTCCTGAGATATATAAGAGTAAAGTTGATTTACTCACTCATACAAAAAAAACACACCGACATTTTATGTTATTAGCACATCGTTTGTATGATTTAGTAAAAATACTTTAAAGTTGAATATCTCAGAAACCAATACAGATAATTACAAAATGTTTTCAGATTCTGATACATAAAAACAACACCTAAAATATTCTTAAAAGTTAGTGAATATGAATGAAAAACAATAATTATAAAATGAAAATCCTTCCGAAGGTGGTTCAAACAAAGAAACGAAGACTTTTAAACAACTTCTTTTAACGTTAACTTCCATGCCTTTTTGCGGTAAAGTAGGAAAATACATCAATATGAAGTTCCGTTATTGATAACGTCATTTGCGTACAATTGATGAGTAACGATCGCGTCGTGCATCCGACCGCGTGCGCGTTCGCGGATTACACTCGGCGTTGCCGCCGCCCCCACGGGACGCCTCAGCCGGTGGCACACCGCCGCCGATGTCTGTGTCGAGTTTGCCCCAAAAGTGATGAGGGTGCCGCTTGACGGCGCCCAGAGTTTTGCATCCAGCAGCAAGAAAACCAAACGCTGGCGATACTTTCAACAACGTTGACTAAAATTCCCAAAAAGAAAGAAAGCAAAAAAGAAACGCGTACAGAGAAAGCGTTTTCAAACAATTTTTTTCAGCAAGACCCGAGGAAAATCGATGTGTTTGAACTTGAAAACCTTCAAAGTGGAATTTCACGCGTGCAAAGCGTCTGCAATCTTTGTCCTTAAGTTTTAAAAGGAAATATATATGAAAAGATTCAAACAAATTAGAATGCAATTACGATTTTTACTACTTTTTTAAAGAATTTCATTCATTCTTCGATTCGGTCTCTGCTTCCTTCGGTAAAGCCAGCTTTTGAAGTACAAATTAATTTAAGCCGAATAAGTGGACACTTAAAATTTAAATTGTCTAACAGCGGTGTTTCCGTGTTTGTTTTATTTGTAATTTTGCAACACCCGAAATTTCATAATACCCAATCACCGTTAATGCACGCTAAGTGCTCGTAAAGTTTACAACGTCCTGGTGTTTGGAGGTATGAGAGTGTTTCATTTGCAACTTCCACCTTTCAGAGTCGGGCTATTCCAGGTTGCAGGGGAATTATTGGGGTCTGTTATGGTTTTTAACGCTCCGAAAATCATATAATGCTCCTGGTTGTCATAGAAACAACGAGTTAGCCCTTGTTTTAATAGAGTATGCGTAAATAAAGACTTGTAATCCTAACGTAAAACGTGTTATTACATTTTTATTACCCTCTGATTAATATTAAATTAAATGATCACGACTAATTTACAATACATTTTTTAAACTTTTACTATACATACATTTACTATACGGCGTACCTTGGGTCTATAGTGCATTAAACTTTAATTAACTATTGTTAAAAATGAAGGTTATATTATCTTTGTTAACCTAACAAATTGTATGAAAGATAATAGCTTTTAATCAGCGTCATTAACAAAAAAGTTTATTTAAATATTCCAAATAGTTCCTGAGCTATGTAACTTTCAAGTTTTTTTACTCACTCATACAAAAATTCACAATGACATTATAATCATGTATATTGCTTGTATGTTGAAGTAAAAAAATATTTAAACCTAAATATCTCGGAAACTAATGAAGATAAATACAAAATATTTCCAGATTTCGTTAAAATTCGGGTCCTATCATAAAATGTGAACAGTAAATAAAATAAAATATATTTTGAACATAGATTCAAGGAATTTGCATCAAACTTTGACTTTGCAAATTCAAGTTATTGGTGGGATGAGATCTTTAAACTAAATTGCTTTCCAGCTGCCAGCTTCTATAAAACAGTATTCTCTAACAATAGCCACTAGTTAGTTCTTGGCCTCTAGCGCTGGCAGAGCGAAGCCGTTTTGCAGTCCGCATCTCATTTGTATTCATAGCAGCCGACACACATTTGTACTCACCTACCATAGCGCATTTAAACCACCACTACATACCCGCGCCCAAAACGGGCATGTCAACACCATCCTCGATGGTCCTGTCTACGAGCCAGGGGAGGATGAGCAAGATTTGAGCGCGCCCTCCAAACTCACCTACACTGCACGTGCGTGTGCACACATTCAGTTGCATCGCACTGCTGCCGCCACTGCCGCCACTGCCGCCGTCTGGCGTATTCCTATTTTCGGACATTCGTCCGGCTTGTGGTGGCACTGTTATTAGCACGACCGGCACACGCTACGCCGACAGGATTATAGAGAACATCACTTCCGGCTTCCGTTTGTGGGTGGTGGGTTGCACGTGTGTATGCGCTACGACGCCGACGGATTGCAGCGCATCAATGTGAATTTAAACGCGAACGCCCGGCGTGATTAGGCGGGCGGACAGTGCGGTGGTCGTTGGCGACTGCCTTTTAGCACATGGGAATTAAACTAATGATGACAACGGCGGCAGCGATGGCTCCGAATGGCGAGTGCGTTAAGCATGCGAGTCCGAACTGCCGACTTGGAAATTAAGTTCTATGCGTCCATCTCCTGCTGACTCCTGCCTCCTGCTTGACTGTAATTTACTGTTAATCGTCCTAACTGTACGTGGTATTACATTTCAACTATTCTATGCTTTGTCCAGGATAATCTAATTTAACATATTTGTAATTTGCTGTAGAGCTATTAGGTTTTTTCTTCTTTAACCTGGAAATGAACTGACTTCTGACAGAACATTACTCAACATTTATTTTGAATTGAAGTTTCGAAACTCTGGACAGCGAAAAGTTGTAACAAAACCCCTGATTGGCAGCG
>WSZQ02097031.1:10421-40743 GCA_019419845.2 Weissflogia rhopalogaster | reverse complement strand
ACTCAACATTTATTTTGAATTGAAGTTTCGAAACTCTGGACAGCGAAAAGTTGTAACAAAACCCCTGATTGGCAGCGCTTTATATAGATATTATGAGCCAGTGTACTCTTTGAGTGGAGCTTTGCTTTGTTTTGAGTTTCCGTACAGGATTGAGGAAATTCTACTAAACCTATAGGGTCAAATGAAAGCTCATTTCATATATAATTAAATTCTCTAGAATATGACGTTAATTGTTTTTTGAATATTTATATATTTATACATTCTTTTTGTATTTTAATGCTATTTTTGGGAAAAATGCAATTTAATTTTAAAAACTTGAAATTGCAACATTTTTTAATAACTCGACGTCATATTCAAGCCGATTTAACATGCTCTACAAAAATGTTTTGAATTTTCATTTCCGATCAAAATTACGGATGTTAGAGTGTACGCAGTTAAGAAAATCAAAAAACAGGTTGGATATAAATTTGAAACATTTAAGTAAAATGACGATTTTATAATCTCAAAAATCACAATTACATAGAATTACACTTATAAATATTGCTTTAATTGTCACTAAAAATTCTAAGCGTTTGAAATTATAGTAATTGGGAAAAACTCGTGAAAATAGTTAATACTACGACCTGGTATTTGTGGTTTCCCTTTAAAATTATGTAGCTATATTTATAATACTTGCAATTGAAAGGATATTAACAAATAGTGAATATAATGAACTAAAATAAACTGGCATAAATACTCCACAAAACACTTAAATCAAATGTGATTGATTTGATGATAACTGTTTGCAGATATAAAAGGTACATTAACCTGAAAATAAAGAATGAATGGACTAATACAAAGTAGTTCAGATCAAAATTAATTAATCATAGTTAGAACTGACTAGCACAATCCTGAAGTATTAACGACAAAAGGACTGTTAAATAGTTTTCCTGCAAAAGCATTATTTATATTTAGTCCATTCGAAAATAGTATTAGGCTATCCTTTTTGATACCATTAGACACAATTTAGCAAGTTGAAATTAAATTAACTCGCCTACCACTCGGTAGCTTCATAATCTGGGAGGGGCCAGGCCAGGAGTTGGAAAGCAAAGTGCACTGCACAACCCGTCGGACATTCGTCTGCATAAAGCACAAACACATACGAAATCACATCTCCCATTATACAACTGATTCCGTTGAGTGAATGCCGGCTGCACTCAATAACATTACGTGTACAGACCGTCTAAAGTTGCAGTATTCCATTAGACTTTATTATAGGCTCAGATAGAGGCTAGAGGTCCCTTTGGAGCGCTGGTAAACTATTCGTCCCAGGTTTAAGGGGTTTTAGGGTTCAACTTTTCTCAAACTTTATAATAAACGCGTGTCAATTATGCCCCTGGTATTGTTTTTCGTAATAGGCATACGTTCAATTGGGGAGGTTTAGAAGAAAGGATGGGAATTAAGAGAATAACTCACCCCCTTGCGACAGGAAGGTCTCCTGCTGACCGGACCCATCGTCGTCCACTGGTAGGGTGTAGTCTGGACGACGGCGGAGTGACGCCGCGTGCAGAGAAGGTCCACGGGGGGGCACCTCAGGTGGGGCTGGTTCTGGGGGTGATTCTTCATTTACCTCTGGAAGAAATATTATCAGATATGAGGAATGTTTATGTTCGCAATTTTGTTGTTATGTTAACTGATGGCTTGACTTTTATACCGTTGTGTAGTTGTTTCATAATGGAAGATAGCCATAGATTATAGATTATGAAACACTGGCCATCAATGCAACAGTCATTCAACATAACAAATACGCTTGAAAAAAGAGCAAGACTAAACTTTAAACATTAAATAGTTAATATCTAGAATATCTCTATATTAATAGTATTGTTTGGACGATCAGTGGGCAATTCATCAACGAATCCCCTCCAAACGATCAGCCGATCAATCAAGCATGGAGCCACGGACGCATTAGCACAATCGTGCAACACGTGTGCAGACAGTCGTAAGAAGCATGGAGGGGCGGTTGGGGGCTTCAGGTGTGCGCCACCAGTCTCTCTAATCGATGACCGCCGCCGCCATCCAAGTCCAAGTTAGTGTTTGGGTTCGTGGCAGAGTTGAAGTTCAAGTGGTCTTCGGAGAGGGCGAACGCGAGCCCCATCGGACCAATTAATTATATTACGTGTACACAAGTCATCCATTATCCTTTCCATCGCGACTGGATGTGTATACAGGTTACGCGGCGGAAGTAACACGAAATATTTAGCTTGGAATTTACGAGTGTAATTCATCTCTTTTAATAACTTGGTCGATGAATTTGCTCAAGCGTAGTAGTAAAACATGAACATATCCCTTCATTATACAGATTCAAAATACATTCGAAACAATTATATGGATGGACGAACTACTTTTTGTTATCTTTAATAGTATTGCACTTCTTTGAAATTTAATCACAACGAGTTAAAAGTAATAAAAGTCATGTAAACTTGACTTTTACGTGGGGGAATACGGAATGAACACAAACTGCCCCAATCTAATTATAAACTTGCTTGTTTCCTATATACACTTGTTGGTTTGCTTTGGCGCTCGGTCACGCGGGTATTCCGTTTCCATTTGCGTTTTCCATTCCAGAAAGTTAGCCCGTAATTCCAAACAGGAAAAAGGTTCCTCACTTTAATAAACCCAGGCCTTAAGTCCTCTACGATGGAATAGAACTTAAAACGAAATCAGTGCGTTTTAATAGCGTCTTTTTTCCTCGTCGACGCTAGCGCAACATGTAATGAATGGTTTTATGCGCTTGTAATCCGCATAAATGGCGGAATAAAATTTCGTATTTACTTTGTAGGGATATGGCTGGTGCCACTAAGGAAACTAAGGTATGACAGGATAATTCGGTTACGCTGGCGCGTTGCGACTTTGGTGTGATCAACAAGAGGAGAGCCAGTCGGGCGTCACCTATCCGGACGACGCGTCGTCGTGGGACGACGTGGAGGCGGCTGAAGATGGGTGGTGGCGGGTGGCGTTAAGGCAATTAGGAGTCGTCACTCATTAGCCTAACTTTGCACGCTGGTGTCGCGACACGACGCCGCGTCGCCCCGTTGATGATGTCGCCAAACCGCGTACGTCGGGCGTTAATCGCGTTAGTCGCGTTACCAGATCGTCCTTTAACAACCTCACAACGACGGAATCTTGTAACATCCGATGCGAGCAGCATTCCCGTGACGCCTACATCCGTTCCTTGCCTAGCTAGTTCAAAACTACTATTTACAATTAGTCTTTTTTAACTCACTATTTTACTTCGTATAGAAGCGTTTCCTTGATTTAATTTGTTATTCGACTCTAATTTGCGTTTCCAAGAATTCTGAGAGAGATTACAGGAGGACTTAATTTTCTTTAAGATTTTACCAATAGAAATTTAAGGAATTATAAGAAAAACAGAAAGAGAGATTCGAACTGCGGATCACATGGGATTATTTTAAAATTATAAATATGCCTTTGTAATAATTGACTCAATTTTACCAAAATACATCAAGGAAAATATAACAATAAAATATTTAAAAAATCTGAGAATATCGAGATTCGAACTGTGGTAATCCACATGGAATTAATTTTAAATAATGTTTAGGTCTGTCATAGTAGATTGATTTTTTTAATTCAACAACCGTTTTCTACCACATAGTGGTGTAAGGGAATTGAATCTTTCACCCGGCCCAATCCGGTCTCGCTACTGATATGCATATGGGTGTTTTCCGGGGACCGTTTGCAAGCGAATCGCCCAATCTTCATTCGCATTTTTACCGCGAAATCAGGAGTTCATGGACGGCGCACAGTGGCCAAATGTTGGCCAAAATTATTTGCCGGTCCGCTCGCTACAAGCGCGCGCTCTTTTCTCAATTTTCGAGGTGTTCATTTATTCAAGATTATTCATACTAAATATGAAGCTATGAAGATGAAACAAACATCAAAATATTCTCCAATTCTTCTTCTTTCTCATGGTATTAAACTTATCTCAAACCCTTTACGATAAAACTCCTTTATATTGCTTTTAAAATGAGCTGTTTTATGAAAATTTGAATCTTCACTTCAATACGATTTTTTCACCCTTATCTACCAATCGAACAATATATCACATATACCAAATATTTCCCCGTTTTATATAGTTTCACAGAATATTAATATTTTTCTAATCGGTTTTGTGCAGTTATCTATTATACCTTGTTTTCTAACGTATTTCATGCATTTATCGGTTGTTTTCATACAAATCAGCACACATACTTTTTATAGCTCATACATATTACATATAATACACTTATTACCGAAAGTTAATTAAAAAAGGATAGAACAAATGTGAATAAATCTTTTAAACTACGAGAGTCGAACCTCGGATCACATAGGCACGAGGCAAATTCTCTACATATATTTCTTGTTGCATAGTTTCTATATCAGTGTTGAGGATTCTTGCAATAAGTAAAATTCGTACATCTAAATTCTGAATAATCCTCTACTTGTAAAATGTACATTTGATTCAATCGTTTTGTTGGCCAAATGTATTCTTTTTTTGTCTCGGATTCTTTATTATTTTATCGCAATGCCGGTACATTTGCATGGTAATTGAAATGCAGCGTATATTCCGACAGAAAATTAATTAAACGAAATAATAAATTCCAGGCAGAAACGCACCGTTGTTGAGACATATCCGCTGTCCCTGGGCATCCGGATGATAGGTGATATCACCGCGTCCTGCCGGATCAGTGCAGCTGTTGCACGACGTGGCGCTCGACGACGACGTCATGCCGCCGGCGCCGCGATGCCGCCGCCCACTCCTACCCAACGTCGTGTTGTTCCCAACGAGCGCCTTCTTGTTGCTGGCGTACACAACTTCACCTACGTAAATAAACAACCCCAAGTCGGACAATCTTCTTAACCTCCCTACAGGTAGAAGGACCTTTGCATCTGGTATTAGTGTGCGGCCATGCAGACGCCGCCGACGAGAAGAAATAAATCAAAAGTGTGCGAAACAAAAGCACAGGCTAAAACGTGTAAGTGGAAAAACCCGAAACAATACAGGGGGTGCGAGGGCAGGAACAAATGCGCAAAACAATCCAGACAAAAACCGGCCGCAAACAAAAACAACCAACAATAGAAAACTTGGGTTAGGTGTAAGAGTTGAGGGGCCAGGCTGGGATGTAAGGTGGAAGGTGGAAATCTTGGAGTGTTCGAGTCGGGGAGTCTGGGAGTGAATACGGAAAAAGTTGGGTGCACGTGTTTAGGAAATGTTTTGTTTTAGGCTGCTTTTCCGTGGAGGAAATTTAAGAGCGAGCGTGTGGCGGTCGCGTCAGACAACAGGAAGTAAGCGCATGCGGGGATTGGGAATGTACGGTAAAGTCAGAAAGAGAAAACGGCGAAAAGGTTTGAAGAGTGTTACCATTGTTGCCTCTCAGGCGGTCTTGAGGAGTTGCGTAAATGATGCGACGCGTGTTCGTGTTCTCGTGGGGAAACGGCGACGCCTGTCGATGCATCGGGAGCGGTGAGCGTGGTGACAAGACGTTCGTGGGCGGCGGCGTTGGAAACGGCGTCGTTGGGTTGTCCGTTGTGTGTGCATCTTCCGTATCATCTGATCTATATGATCTTTCTAAACCTGGAACAACGAAAGGTATTTTTCTATAAATTTGATTTTCTTAATATTTCTGATCTTTTCAGAACTGCAATTTTTCAAATCATTTCTTGGGTTACCTTATGTGACATATGCGAACATGTGTGTAAGTATGTATGAGTCCATGTGAGTGATACAGATTAGTATTTGATATATATATAATCTTTTCAAACATGAAACAAGATCATTTACAAAAATAGATTTCAAATGTCATTTATAACAAGCGCAATTTGTTTGCCCTGACATTGTTCGTGTTTTTTTTTCTGATTACTGGAAAGAAAACTACATGATGGTAACTTAATCAGTAAAGGCAAGTTATTCATCGCATCCTTAGAAAGCTGAGCTGCTTCAAGGCCTGTTAGCGCCGTTCTCCTTGCTGAAAATCACGCCAATCTTGCTTATTATCGTCTTCGTCGGCGCACTTCTTTCGCTAACAATTTCGCATCCAACTAGTTAGATGGTAAACACAAAGACGACCTAAAAAACTACCAACTGGTTAGCCTCCTACATATTCCCTATATTCTATATTAAAAACATCAAAAACTATTCTGAAACGTCAAAACATTTTTAACAACTTTCTTTCCTTTCAAAATCCCTTAGATACTTTTTGAAGTAAGCAATGAAGTATATTCATACATAGAGAATATTTTTTATTACATTCTAGTATATCCAGACTGTATATCACGGACCCCCCATCGCAAAGTCGCAGACGTTGGAGTCCTGCCTCCTCACAGTTTAGAGGTGTATGAAATTACCTGATTAAATTTTCATATTCAATCTTGAGTTGTTTGCCCCGAGGAGGAGGCGGCGGCGGTAGCTTGGCGTAGCACACGCCTGGCAGAATGGAGGCCGATGGAGGCGGCTCGACTGGGGAGTCGGCAAGAGGCTCGCGGGCACAGCACTTTCTACGCCTCCTCCAAGGCATGCCGCGCACGTCGAGTCTTTAATTCTGTTTAGAGACTTTCCATCTACTTCTACTCAACTCTCTCCATCTTCTTAGGTTAGATCATCGTGTGTAGCCGACTAGGACACGCACAGCGGTATAGTTTACGGAAAATCTGTGCACAAAGTGGCCCTCGAAGGTTGTAAAAAACATGCCAGTAAAAAGAAAAGACGAATGGAAGACAAATTGCTGAACATAAGTTAAGAGGCCATTTACTGCCTTTGAAGATTAAGAGACTTATTTATAGTTTTTAAAAAGATATCATGAAATTTAACGGGTGATTTTTGAAAATGGGAAATGTAATAAACGTTTAAAATTCCTGTGGAGATCAGATATATTAAACAACTACAAAAAGGGTTTTGCTGGCGTATTTTATACCTAAAACGGTGTGATAAATCCCTTACGGAATTGAAGGGCAGCACATGCTACAAAGGAATTTGAAATACTAAATGAAGCTAGAACTAAATGATTTGTATACGTAACAAAGTGTACCATGACCCAAAATATCTCAAACTAGAAGTCAACGGACTGCGTTGACACCGTTCGAAACCTGCGCCACCACCATTGCACCGGTCGACTATTTATGAATACTTGACACTTGTTTTACGTCCTCGAAGCGTGTCTGGTATTTTGTAATTTGTATCGTGTAAGAAATATGCCTTGCGGCTACGAACCGAATGCGAATCGGCTTGATTCATGCCATACGGCAACGTCTTTGAGCGAAAGAGAACGTTGTTAGTCACAATCAATCATGTTTGCAGGCGAGTTGCACCATCATCATCATCGAAATGTACTGCACTCGTTTTTTTTTCGGTTGGTGAAATGCTTCAGAGGAAACAGAACCAGCCAAAATGCTCGTGCTACTATTTTACCTAAATGAATGCGATAACTCCCTACATACAACAAAAATTGAATGGCCCCATATGCTTCGGAGAAATCAGAAGCATTTCTTGGTGTCCGATCTGAATGATCTTCATAGCTGAAAAGTGTGTTAAGTCCTTCATTAGTTAGAACAAGAAAAAGAAGGACAATGCATGCTCTCAGAGGAATTAGAACCACCTAAAAATGTTGGTACCCTCAATGGCTAAACCAAGTAATTGAACGTTACGAAGCCAATAAGAAGTTATCACTTCAAAAACATTAGTATGTCAACATATTCATGTCTACCTTTATTGAATTGTGCGTAACTCAGGACAATTTCTAATAAATAGGGTTGCAACAGGACGTGTTTCCGTATAATCCAACCAAATGCGGAAATACACAAATATAAATGAAAAGGAAGTTGAAAGGATATCCAAAGCGGAAGGAGCTTGTGCGGTGGCATTCATTTTGTTGTTCCACCATTCGAAGATTCGCCAGTGTTTGCCTGCACCCACCCAACGCTGTTCTCGGGCTCGGCAGTTGTATGTTTTTACAATTCCGGTGCGCCAGGATTACAATATCAAATTCTCGCGCTTGCGCCAGTTTTTCCGGCGGCGCCCAACGCCCGAAACCACTTTATCTCTTCATCGCTGCGTAATAATTAATGAGATAAATCGGGCATGTCTCTGTATTTGCGCACGGCGTATGCTTGAATGTTTAACGCAACGTATGCCAGTGGGATAATGCCGGAATTTAGATGTTCACGCACCAGGAAGTAAACAAAATACTTTAGATTTATTCATTTTCGAAATAATAAAAGCTTATGAGCTTAGGCTCAAAGAACTAAAGCAAATGTCTATTAAATTTCAAGATTTAGAAAATTATAATAAAATATTCATGGAATATAACGATATAAGTGTGGCGGTTTTGGACATACTGTTAGTGCCGCTGGCTTAGAAAATGCAATTCAAGTTTTAATTTAAAAATTAAACTTGAATGTGAATCTTGCAGATTTCAAGCAATTCTTATAAACGAATTTTCATTTTATAAAAATTTGGACAACAAATTGACAAAGTCCTTTTAGAAAATATTGCCGGTAGTTTGATCTCTGAAAACAAACAATAAAATGTTACCATTCTAGCGTACAGTATATGAAAAATTAAAAAATGACAAAGCGGTACTATCTTTGCAAGTCTAGCTACTACGGCTCCTCTAAGACCTGGAAGTCATGGAAAAGACCTTTCCGCCTCCTGTGAGAGAAATTCTAAAAATCGAAGCACCATGAAAAACGTGAAAGCATCAAGCGCAGACACTAGAAAGCTGCAAGGCTTGAAGGCTCTCGACTTACGAGTATCTGCGCGACCCATGCACAACCGTCCCCTTGCGTCCCTCCAGCGTCCTGCCGAGGCTTCTCGTCAAGAGACCAACTCGGAGAGGAAACTCGGAAATGTTTTATGATCGTCGTATGCCATCGACGATGCGAGCGTTTTACTGCGCTGCGCTGCCCACAGACCAAAGACTGGTCCTCCCAGTCCCCAAGTCCTCCCGTATAATACTATCACGCAGTCAGGTTCATGCACGCTAAGCAAGTAGAACGATGGAGAAGCACCGCAGACGAGTTGTAAACGCTATGAAGGAAAATTTTTCACGATTTCCTCCTCGAGTTTATACGAGTCATTTTTATAAAACTTAAGACCCACGGACAGTGACCAGCCATTTGGAATCCTGCAAACGGGGCATTATCATAGACGGTTGTAAAACCTGCAAAATTGTTATCCAGAAATTTGTTGGCCGCGCGGGTTCTAAAAATATGCATAAATTGCTTAAAATGACACGGAACGTCAAATGTCTCTCATATCAATAATATTGTTAGATCAAAGTTGCTCGCATACGCAAGCATCTCTCATCTTCTTTTCTTCTCGCCTCATATAAGCCGCCCCACAAAAAAGGCGTATCACGTGCTCACGTCGAGTGGCTTCCTCAGTGGCTGCCTGCTTTGTGCCGCAGTTAGATTGAAATTTGGCGTACGCGATTGAAAGCAGCACGTGCAATTTCCGCGTGCCCCTCTTATTATTTTATGTAAATGACGTAATATAGGTGCGAGCGGGTGGAGCACACACATCTACCCTCATACACGACACCCACACCCTCATACACATATATCCACACTCGTATATACAAACACCCAAACCCCCATACACACCCACACACACGCACACACACACACACACACGCTACCATGCCCATATATACATGTACAAGCCAGCCTTTCATCGCAGCATTGCTGGAGTTTTCGGCAGCTCGAATCTTGAATATCTTCATATTATATTGGCCGCATGTTGGCAAAAGCCAACGCGGTATAAAGCAACCCACGAGTGTGTTGTATGCAAAATTACAACATACACTAAAAAAAATTCCGCACCATGCCCGCCTTGGAGCAGAGTTTTTAAAATTTTTATTAAATTTTATTTCTTTGTTGTACACCGTGGAAATTCCACAGGAACACGCTGTATAAATGTAGTATTGCCATGGAAAACAGGTATGTGCGGTGCGAGTTATAGATTCGTGTTTGAGTTTGGGACCTGCTCTTCGATGGCGGTGGTGGCAGCAAAACGGTGGTAGGGTTTGTTGAAACAGGTGTTCGTTTTCAATTTTCATTATATTACACACGCCCATAGCGCAATGCACGAATATGTTTAAGTGAGAGTACTCGTAGGTATGTGTGTGTCTGTATACGTTGTTATTCTTTCTTTTTCCTGCTCTAATTTAATGGTTTTCGCTGCGCGTACCCGTATTCCCGAACGCGCACGTCGAGCATGTAATTATCTAACGGGTGTGCAATGTAAACTCGCGGCGAATAAATACTGGAATTGTTGAAGACCAAAGAGAGTTTTTTTATAAATCATTGAATAGTTTGATTAATTCTGTTATTTTGATAAAAAATTGGATTTGTATGATTAAATCGATGCTGTGAACATGAACAAATCAAGAGTAATTAATAGCCAAACAAAATTCAAAGATTAAATCACGAATTACAGTAATGAAAGAGAAGATGACAATTCACCGACCGGATAATAACCGGCAACCTCCAAATTATAGTGTGTTACGAATCACCACGATGGGCATTAAGCCGCGATGTACGTTTTCATCTTCTTAATCTATCCCAAGATCATTTAAAGCTATGATACGGAGATTTCCACTTTAAATCCGGTCGAGATCAACGTCATTATCTATTTAAATTAAAAGAATGAGTATTTTCCCGCGAGTCATATCTTCATCAATTGATTCAACTTCTTCGGCCTGTAACATCGATCCTAGGTAATTTATTGAAATGTTGTTTGCAGAGCTTATTGGCAAATTTAATTCTGAATCGATTGATGTATAATTTATAGAAGCAGAGTTAAGAGCAATATGAAAAAATGGAAACTTAATGTCGAGTCATTTTTAATTAATGTCATTTATTTGAGACCGACATTTTTCTTGAATTGAATAAAATTACTTTTAACAAATTTTATGAACAAATATATTTTCACGAGATCCTCTCCAAGCTTCTTCCATCAAGTTGATGACTACATCATGATATAGAAAGTTACGGCACGAAATAAGCCTAATGGAGACGGAAACGATTTTCATTTGCCCGTTATGGTCGTAAAACATTTACTATTATTGGTTTCACGAGTAGTTGGGCAGGAGACATCCGCAATACAAGTGCTCCCCTCCAAGCTCATACCCTCTAAAAGTCGCTGGGAGCCTCAAGTCTTGATCTTATATGATCCCCCAACAAAATAATATCAGAAAAAGTAGAGGAAACATAAACTAGGAAAGGTATATTCTTATATGGATATGGATAGTGTTTGTAATAGATGATATTCTTGTGGTTGCAGGCGGAATAAGGCTGAACCGGCCAGGAAACCGACTACTGGAGGGTGCAGAAAAGCAATTCGACACGAAACGTATGTTTACTATGGAAGTCCAGTAAGAATAAGTGTGGGTGTGCGTGGTGTGCGTTATGTACATTGGATACAACAGGATAAGGAATTATTTGACGGTCTAGAATAGGGCAAGGAAGGAAGAATCAATTATGGGAAATTAATTTTGGGCGGGGGATATTCTGTTGTTAATTATAAAATAAGTCGAGAAGTAGCGCAGGGCGATTTCAAGAAATATGCGTCTTAAGTCTACGCAGCGTTGCGTTACCGTTAAAAAAATTATATATCACCACTTTTTACATTAATTTTACCAAATTTAGAATAATGCTATCAAACTGAATGATACCCCATGAGATAGCTTAACTCTGCTTTATAAATAACCGGTTATTAACTTCCTACCCGGATACCAAGAATATTATTATTACAGGTAAAAACGGAAGTTTAGATATTCATTCAAAAATTATCGGTTTATTCATATCCGTTCAAAATTATTAACCGTGATATAAAATTATCCATCTGACCGGTATTTTTCATTATTGATTTTTAACGATTTCGTAATTTTTAGGTAGTTACCTTATTTATAAATATGGTTTCAAACGAAAGAGGAAATCATTGTCTACGAGTACATCTGAAAAACTCCTGAAAAACTTTAATAGTTTTTGAGAAATAACAAAAACAATTCTTGAACTCAATTATCTCGAAAACTAAACATTATTCATGGGATGTTTTTGCGTTTTCCCATTCAAAATGATGTCCTCTTTCATATGAGACTATTTTTTCCCTGATCCGAAGTATTTTATCTTTTTCACCAAAAATTTGTCAAGGCTAACCCCTTGACTGATTTTTGACAAAAAAGATAAAGTATTTCCGATTAAGGAAAAAATGGTCCCATTTGATAGAGGACAGTATTTTGAATGGAAAAACACAAAGACATCCCCAGAATAATGTTTAATTTTCGAGATAATTGAGTTTAAAATTCAAGTATTGGTTTTGTTATTTCTCGAAAAATACCGGCGAGGTGGTTAATTAAAATCACGGTTAATACTTCTGGCCGGATATGATGAAACAGATATTTTTTTAAGGAAAAGTTAAAATTTCGTTTTTAACGTTATTTTTGGTATGGAGATAATATCCGGTTGTAATTTATAAATTAACATTATATACTGGTATTTTTAAAATCCGGTAACTACCAATTTAACTTAAAAATCGATATTTTTTGGAAAATAGTGTGAAAATAGTCTAAAATAATTGACAATCAATATCAATAAATATAAATTATATACGTATACGAAATACGTTGGAGATCAAAATAAGAGGTGGTTCTTAAAGCTTTGTTAATATATAAAATAAGCTTCCTCAAACAATGTCATTATTTTTACAATGCAAACAAAACGGGGAGTTTAATGAGGTTTCTCGGTTTTAACGATAATTAATAACGATAAATCAAACTCGACGTCGACTATCTACTCGCTCCACTCAACTGTTTTAATGTATTTGCTATGGTCTAATAATGGAAGTAATGACCAAACATAACATTACCGTCGCGCATTGGCAGCGCTATTGGCCGATTGGATCATTGGCATTTTGTTAGTTTGCCCTGTCGGCTTTAATGCAAATGCGGCATTGCATTTACGCGCGCGTTTTATGTCCGCTATGTCACACCGCACCGTCGCGACGCGACCGACGAGTCAGGTTGGAGCGTAGATGGCGCACCAAAATCGGATTACCGTTTACGTTTACGCGAAATCCTCGCCATTTTGGGGTTTTCCGTTCAAGTTTATTTGCGTGCGCATTACCAACGCTCCGGTCACTTTATCCACTTCATCATTAGCATCAATAACATCGACACGTCTATCCATGACATTGTAGAATGTGCGTATTACATTTTCGGCCACATCCCTTCCTCCCCGCAACGGATTCCAACAGGAGCATAGGAGGTGGAGTCTTCAATAAACCAAAGTCGGAAATTATTCCGCGCGACAAACTTGATCAATCTTGATCAAGCTTTACATTCACTTACAAACCGCCCTCGACGATGGTCATTACAAGCGTAATTATGTCGGTTTTGAAGGTTATTTGCGCTGGCGTTGTGCAGCCATGGCAATCTCAGTTTAATGAAGCTTAAATTTCGGATACTTGATCGGCGCCCGCAGGTTATCAACTGACTGGGGCTGGCTTTCGGGAAAGGTGGCAGTTTGATGGCCGTGGCCATGAGTTGATGAGTCGTAAAGTCGTGTGCGCTTGTTTGGGTGTTTGGTATGTCGCCGGGTGCGTGGTGGTCAAAGTTGGTGCCGAAGATCTCTGTCGTGAAAGGGATGTAATTGCATTCGAAGGGGGTGTTCAATTGTGCGCACCATTAACTATCAAACAACGCACGGCGCGCCGGGATTGGCGATACAGTATCACTTTACACAATACAACCGGTGGCATGGAGTAAGTTTCAGGAAGTTACGATCGGATGCATTCAGGCATTCTGGAAACAATAAAGCTATTTGCAACTAACTGGAATTGAGCTTCTTTTTTTACAAACAAAGATTATTCCTAGATTGTATAATGTGACTTTAATTTAATTCTTAAGAAAATAGTTTCAGATATAATATAATCGCATGTTATAAAAATTGCGAATACAGTTATTTTGAGGCTCTTTGATTGGCTTCTTTGAATACTAAGAAAATTGTGAAAATCGTAGAACTGCATAGTTGTATTCAGCTATTCTTTTGCATTTTTTAACTTTCCAAAGGAAATCTAAAGAACAATTGGAGAGGATAGATATTGAGAGGCAAATCACTGAAATCTTAGACCGGAATATTAGTATTAATATTTTTTTGCAATTTTTGGTATAACCTACAAATGCTACATTCTTCTTGATTCTGAGTTAAATACATTTTTATATCGCCTTACGGACAATCCCATGTAAAATTATAAACTTTGATCGCAAATATCTCGGACTTGCAAATTTGTATTCACCAGGATGGTCTAAGTAACATATGCAAATCACAGATACTACATTCTAAAATTAACCACTCTTAACCCCCTCTGAAGTTATATACTATTCGGTTTGATATTTTTCAATGATAATAACATACTCTATTGAATTTCCTTAAATATTATTTCTAATAACATCCGTCTTATCAGTTAACCATACATACACGCTGTTATAGATTTCATGCTGTATTTCGTTATGAAAGAGGGTTGGTTTTGGAGTGTTTGCTTAGCGGTTCTTTCAAAGAATGCACCGCAATGTCTAGGCAGAGGCGGCGGTTTGTGGCGACGCTCTTCGAAAAGGTGATTAGATTGACGTGTTCCTTCACGCCACCACAAGCAACTCATATCCATCCATTCAAACTCGGGATGATTGATAGGCGAAACCAACTAATAAAACCAATAAACCGGCAACACACGTACGACTAGTGTGAGCGAACAAACACCACCGTCGACGAGGGGCACAAGATGGTTGCTGATACAGGAGGCGGCAAGCAGGGAGGAAAAATGTCGACTCGATGATGGAACAGAGGCGCGCGCGCAGTTGCACGATGCAACTAACTTCGTTAACCGCCGCGCAAAAAGCCAATTTCCAGCATTTCCTGCTTTATGGCAAACCCAAAGAGATTACCGTGAATCTTAACGCAAAGTTTATGCGCTTTATTTTTATTTATCGCAATGATTTCATTCAGGCGTGGATATGTTGGAGCTGGAACTTGCAGTCAACTGGTTAAATGTTGATTATTTGCGCATTCAAATAGACAAAGTTTTCGAATCAATGTTCATCTGTTTGTTTCAGCTCGTTTGTCAGGACGGCGCTGGTTTGTGTTGTGCTTGCCTTGCGTCGGTTTCAGGCGCGCACTTAAGCGACTTCAAACGCTGCTGGAAGTCATTCGAGCGGATGCGAAACTTTGCAGTTTTGGAGTGTGTGCAAACGACTCGTGTGATCATAAACGAATTTATTTTATATGTTGCAATTTGCTACGGGCTTGTATAACTGGCTTGATGCGAATTAAATTGCTGCGATGAACATCTAACTCCAACTCATTTACATAAAGAGCCATCAACTTCATTATGAACTTCGTAAAAACTTTATCCATACACATTTTTTTTACTTAGAAAATTTAATAGGTACCACATCTATTAAATTTTCTAAGTACGGTGTGGTTTTTTCGCGTTAAAATTGAAAATGGATGAAATATTTATAGCGCCTCGATTTTGAGTTGTTTACAATTAGTTGCGTAAATTCTAGCGGCCCATCAAGGTTTCATTGGTTTCTTGTTTCACCCCCTAGTGTTTTATTAAAATTTTGGGAAAAAATCAAGGGAAAAATAAAAAATAATGAGTATATGTATATGTATATAACCAAATTGAGCACATTTTTATGAAATAATGGAAGACAATATTATTTTAACGACGTTCGAGCACAGTTTATTTGTCATTATTTTCCAATAGCAAAATTTGTTTATCTAAATAATAAAACCGTAGAGTGGTTACACATTCAACTAAAAATAAACCAATAACAAATAAAATAAAATAGTAAACTAATGTAGTAATCTAAAATAGGTTCTAAATTTGAACTGAAAAATGCAAACCGCTGGAATTCCAATGTCATTCGTTTGTCTGCGGTGCCAGGCTAGCGCAAGTGAAAATTGCACAAAATTTGCGAATTGCCCACGCACGAAACGCGCGGCTGAATCGAATTTGTAGCTGTAATTCGAAATGCAATTTGCGTAAACTCGTAGCGCCGCACCGTACGGCCCCGAAACCATTTTGGTCCCCCTACTGACGTGCTCGCGCATTATTAGTGAATTACCGACGCAATCGTTTTTATTGTTTCGATAAACATTTATTCACCCACCCTGCACCATCGTCGACAAATTTGCAATGCAATCCTGTTGATATCACCGACAAAACAAAGCAAATTAAAACATTTCCAAACTGACAAAAAGTAACTGCATACTCTAAAAAATAACCTAAAAAAAAAAAAACAAAACACGAAGATACAAAATTGCCCAAGCTATAAACTGGAAATAATGGCATAGAAAAATTTAATAACTATCATAATCCGATAGTTTCGGTCGCCATTGGTCACCACCGTAACGTACAGGTGTGCGCCGCATTAATTCAACACGGTGTCGATGCAATTAATGCACTAAAAGTGATATTAAATTGAACGCATAAAATCGATGCAGTACAAGCCGACCTCCCTGAAACCCGTCGGGGGGTGACGTGGTTGTCCCCTCAGGGGTTGTGCGGTGGTGGGCTCCGCAATTTGTTGCTAGCCAATAGTAGCCGCTGTTGGTTGGCATTGCACATAAAACTCAAACACGGTGGTGGTGATGGTGGTGGTGTGATGATGCTGTGGTGGCGGCAACCAGCGTGGGCGGCCTACTCATAAATGCACGGCACGCACTCGCAACCCGTTTCGCAATGACCGAAAACGCTAATGCCCGGGAAGCACAGCGTGTCCGATAATTTTATTTAGTTTTTGGGCAATTTCGAGGGCGTTTAATTGGATATAATTTGGGCAATTAATTGATTAATTGTGTTTTATGCTAAATAATCTTCATAAATTTATCGCGTGGAAATATATTCGAATTAAAATTGATCTGTTCTATGTTGATAGCGTCGTTAATTTGATTGTCGCGTTATAATTTTATGGTATTTACATGTACGCTATAATTAGTTTTATTAATTATTAATTTCTATGAGTTTTTAATGCATTGCTTAATGTATAAATACAACCATATTTGGTTATGGAATATGTGGTCATAATTGCGGGATTATTGAATTGTTTTTTGATGAAGCATACTGAAATTTAATAATAATATTTATTACATAAGAAACAAAAGGATATGGAAATTTATTTAAATTACTAAGTACTGCTTTACTGGAATAAAGATTTCTCGGCCAGCCTCGCTCCGCCAACCTCACTCAGCCGGTCTTACTCATCCGGCCTCACTTTACTTTTAAACTAAATACTGTGTATAGATTATATTGCACGATTATATTAGGATGTAACAAATTAATACATAGAAGTTTTCCGTGTGTTTAAAATATTTGTATTATAATGAAGATTTATGTCTAGTACACTCGTAGACTTGACAATATTAACACATTGTTCCATCCCCTTGTTGGTTTTCTAGGTCGCTATGTTAGTACTAAGTATGCTTTATAATAGTCGCGTTCGCCATGCTTTAGAGAGCAAAAAGTGTTTGGTGCCAATAGATGCATCCGCTGGCGACAGTCAAGATGGCACAACGCCTTAAGATATGCGCCGCACGTCGACGTCTAATATCATTTTGATATTATTACCATATCAGCGCCACACGTTGAATATAGATTATCGAATTATGTGGATAGCAAGCACATAACGCGCACGACCATGCGATGGCGACGTGCGTGCATATAATATAATGCATGCGCCGCAAAAAGTGGGCGCGAGGAAGCCGCATGCACATTATCCCCTCTGAAGGGAGATAGACAGATGAGTTTCATCCTTTTATCTCGCATTGCAGTCATTAGTTCTTGACACGCGCGCACGTTTCGTGGTCCTGCCAACTGGCAATGAAAGACACCGAGATCATCTTTAAAAAAAGAACGTTGCGTTGGCTAGACAACGATTTTCGGACAGTGTTTACCTTGGACACGCGGCGGTCATTTATCACCGTCCATCGTCTATCTATCACGCGTCATGCGTTCCGGGTTCCGTCCCCGAGACACAGGCGCCAAACTCGTTCGTCATCTTAGCTATAAGAAACCGCAAAATGTCATTATCGAAGATGAAACCTACGTTGCTGTCAACCAAAATGTAATTTTCGCTGCACTACCACAACTCGCCAAACTCACCAACTCCGGAAGCAGTTCCGAGAAACTTCAGGGTTAGTTGTGTTAATCTTCGAGATTGGGCAAACTTTAATTAAAGCATCTGGAGATTGATGAGTAGGTTTTCTTTTAAACGAAACAGTCTTGGGATACGGAAATTCTATAAATTGTATAATCGCTTCGTTGGTTTTCGATAGTTTGCGTCTGTCGAACGGATACCCTTGTTGCTCCGGACCACAATTGGAAAGAGGAAAGGTGCAATGCAGGGCAGTGAAGGAAGAAAAGTTGAAAATCATGTGTGTGCGCAAGAGTAGCGCCCGTTTTCGATGCCGGGGGAGCGAATCCGACAGGGCGCTGAAGTTTCTTATATATTTTATTCCGGTTCAGCACATTTCCAATTACCAAAGTGTTCCTGGTGCTTTCCCCACGGGAGTCTCTCCCACTCCTCGGGCATGCGGTTGCCGAGCACTTTCTGCAGTTATGGACGTTCGGTAAACCGAAGCCGACCACCGCCAAACCGCGCAATACGGAAAACAAATACTTCACAAACGCACGGCAAACAAATCACCGATTGTCTCATCGGAAGTAAATATGGTTGCTAACTGCATTTCTAATAAATGATTACGTTGAAAAAATCATCAAGTTTCAATTACTGTCTTTCCAATCAGCACTGAAAAGAAGCGTCCGGGGTTTCTGTCAATATTAGATATTTGCGTGACGACCATCCAACAGTGTACCTTAATGTGTACTTTAAAATAATACGACGTGGAAAATCAGAAATAGTCGCAAGAAATCTGAGGAGTAAAAACGGTAGCTTTCGCCAACATGAAGGGGGCGATCGAAGGAGTTTCCCAATGGAACGAGATTGGATTTAATGTTACGGTTACGGTGGCTGCGTGCAGGAAACAAAAACTCGAGAAAATAACTGTCTGGATGCTCTGCAACCAGACGATATCGAATGATTCGAAATGTAATCATACATATGACTACCGAAAAGCAACAAGCGGCAACCAATGGAAACAAAAACAGTATCTAAAAGTAATCCCGAAAAATATACTCATGGAACTATTTTAATGATCATTAAAATTCCAACGTAACATCAAAGGTTATCAGTCATCAGTATACGTTCATCATAGTGGCTAACGAACGTATTAATTTAATGTACCTGAATTCTGCAAAAGAATAAAAAAGTACCCCATCGACATATTGATGTCCTCGCTTGAAACGGACAGGATTGGATGCACGCTTTGTATCTGGTCACCACGCAACGATAGATGAAGAGTGTTGCCATGATAACCGGGACGCATAGTCCCAACAGAATGCAATTACTCATAAAAAATATCACAAAAATCGGAAATTGTGTTATACTCTGACTTGTTTAATACTCTATAAATTACGGCATAAATCCATGAAAAGGTAAATGCCATAGACACTGTTTGGTCATAAAAAATCTTTAATTTATTGCAGGGATCGTTCCCTATTCTCTGGAGGCTATTCGGCTACACTTAATTAAATCTCTGGTTCTTCATCTTGCCTCTCCAAGGATTGGTCTATAAAATGTTGCCAGAGTCGAGTCGGCGAGGAGTTTCAAGACGGAGAACATATGGTTCCTGTCTGTCTGCATAGCAGACTTTTGGATTTTATATTTCAAGACAAAGAAAGGTTGTTATTATATTTCTATCTATAAAGTTCTATGGTTTAATTATATATCTTTAAAAAAGTATTATCATGGAAGACTAAGGTCTGCAGTTCAAATCCCGTAATACTTTTTTACATACAGATTGTATATATAACTTCCATATAGTTCCATATATATGTAGCAAAAATATTTCAAAAATGTCGAAATTTGGAATTGGAAAATTAAACTTTGGGAGTGCAATAATTTATTAAATTGTACCAAGTAAATTGATTAAAGACATAACAAAAAGTGAAGAAAAAATATCTCAAACGAGACGGAATACCTTCAATAGAAAAGAACGTTCTGGAATATTTTCGAAGGAAGCGCAAGAATTTGCGACTTCAGCATCTTACTCGTAACTTCGAACTTCAGCACGTGCGGTGCTTAGCGAACAGCCCTAATTGAATATAATATAATAAAAGGGCAACACCGAATGGGAAAGAGGGCTACATACGAATGTATATTTTATGGACAGTGTGACAATGCAGAACATACGTTTTTCCACTGCAGACAATGATTGAAAAGTAGATACATATTAGAGGCTAGGTTTGCGCAAAGAGTGTTTAAAAACATCAAGAGTTGATAGCTGTAACAATGCGGGAATTAACACGCAATTTCTTAAGTTTTGGGAAGTATTCACTAAAATATAAGAGGAAAAATGTGTTTGGATGTGCTCAAACGACATATTTTCGTAAAATACGATTAAACTCATCGGGAGATCGTTAGCTGTAATAAGAATTAAGATGCGATTTTGGAAGTTTTGGGAAGTAATCGCTAAAATATAAAAGAAAAACGTGTTTATATGAGTTTAAACATTTAACAATTGTATCTATTTTCCAGTTATATATTTTAATCTGATTGAAACCAACTAGACACGTGTGGCTCCCAAACTAAATAAGTTTATTCAAAACTTTGTTAAATAAGATACATTAATCTACAATGACTCTTTCTTTGCAAAAGTTGTTGGGCTCATTCAACAATTGGCAATTTTCAGACTTCAATAGTCCGACACTAACGAACGTAGAATTGTATCAATGAACACGTGCTGCAAATACAACGCCACAGAACAAAAGATATGCACACGAATAGCTGCAAAAAGAGAGCTGCCAATATTCACAATCGAAACTAAAGGAATTCCACTGCACTGGAATTGTGTGCATTTGGAGTTTCAGTGATGTGCAATGTTCGTGCTCGTTCGACGCTATAAATGCATTAACACTATCTTCCACAGGAAAGTCGTATCGATACATATATACACCGGGTAGTTCAAGAAGTATTAAATTTTAACATAACTAGAAATTCGAATTTTTGTTATTTTTAATAATTATTAAATGGAAGTTGACTTAAATTATATTAAATATGATATTCTAAATGTGTCGAGGATATGAGATATTTAAGAGATGAATGAATGTAGTTGTTGTTAAGTCATTAATGGTGACACTCATTGGAATGGTGCAGAATGCATCCGATTCGGTTAATTACGAAGTGCTGTTAGGTAACAGGCAGGCTTTCTGTCGATGACATCGGCGATGCGTAACAAAACCCGAGAGCCGACCAGCGATTGACAGCTGGAGGAATTACATGAATGACCAATGCGTGTTGCAGACAGACGATGTAGGCTTGCTAATTAAGCGCTTATTGAATTGATATGACACGTTGGCGGTGTATAAGTGAAGGTTTTCATTGAACACAATTGAGTAGAACAAATTAGATCTAATCAAGATAGTTTCAACAAGAAGACAAGGAAACTCAGACCTTGCTTACTGTATGATCATATGATATCTTAAGAATCCTCGTCGCTTAAAGCTGTTATAATAGCTTGTTAGGAAGTGGTGGTACCGCAAGGAGGGTTGTGTGTGGGCGGTACGCACTGCTTCAAGGTTTAGATTTTTACATAATAAAATCAGTTGTTATCCGAAAGCCAAATGAGCTACATCTTTTCGACACCTTCCCTAGTGCGACTACACAGACAGCGGGTAGCTTGTCGGCTTATAATCTTCAGGACGTTCTCTGCATGTGGACCGAGCGCGTTCACCGCGCCATGTAACAGGGCTGCCACTCAGAAACGTCCCCTTTTAATTAAGTCGTGGTTAATACCGACGATTGAACCCGACGCGTTCACCGCGCCATCAGCCAGGGCCGCCGACGTTGGTTCGCGACAAGCCTGGTTAGTGGAGAGTTCGGCACGCAGTTCGAATAAACTCGTTTTGAATAATTTTTTCTTATTAATTTAATTTATAAATGTACAATATTATTTAATATATTATTACAGACCTAAATATGAAGTTCGAATAGAAATCCTCCATGTAATTAAAGGGAATAATTCCATTGTTTAGATTCTACCTTGAATAACAACACATGAATGAAATTAAACCTTTTACAAAGTTTACCATAACTATGAAACGAAAATGCCTGAAATACAAGTGAAAATCAAGGGTTAATTCCAAATGTAAATATTCTAAATTTGTAATACCTTCAATTTCGAGGTCGAAAACAAGCAACAAACTTAAAATACCGGTCCCCGTGTCTCCCAACTTAATTGTCCTGCGTGATAGTTGATTACTTGATTATTCATCCATTGAAAATTACCAATATTGAATCGACCACCCAAAATTGCCCTTTCCCGTCGCCATTACCGGAAGCGACAGACGACGCCAATGCGGGGGATGAGTAGAGCTAGCCGGGTGTGGAGGAGTGAAAGTTGAATGAAAATTTAATTGAAAATTCTGTAGCGCAGCCCTTTCCCTTCGGCTCGATTTCACATAGCGTCGCACACAACCGCGAGCCCGAAATGAACATGCCCGATGAATGAATATGCCAGTGAATGGACGCGCAATGAAGCACGACTTCCTGCATCAGCAGGATACAGAATCGCTCATACATACCAAGTGCACCACAATGATATCAAACTCTGATATTGTAAAGTATGAAATATGTGGTGACAGAAGTTGATCAGATTTTAAAGACAACATGGTTGGAGGAGATGTGTTGTGTGAACTTACATTGATATTCCTGCTGAGCTTGAGCAAGCAGCGACGCAAAAACAGCGCTGTCAACAGGACGCGTGGCAATATCCTCCTCGCTGCTGCTATATCCACGCTCCTGTCGCCATTCCAGACTACGTTGGCGTCGCATCCCTACGCTGCTTTTCGAGGCGCGACGCCCCAAGGTCCCTGTGTTGCTGTCCATCGTCAGAAATCCATCTAAAATTAAAATAACTCTTCTTATTACATGTCAAAGTATTTTTGACTCTAATGTACACGTATGATAGTGATTTTAAGACAATGTTTAGGTCATTCTAATATCGATTTTCACTCATATATATTAAATAATTGCATGTATGTGGTTCATTTAATAAAAATAGTTTTTTCTTTAAGCGAAGATTTTCTTCATATCCAGGCACTTTTCTGGATAAACATTGTTATACCTAAAAATGGTGTCGTTATATCGTATTGGGCAGTGTGCTGAAATGCCGAACAATTTTCTCTCGCCACTGGCCTAAATCCCAGCGCGTTTCCCTTTTTCATGGCGCATAAACTTTTATTTATATTTATTTATTATTTTATTGGACAAGAATATACTTTTTACGTGAGATCATTCCTGCCCGAGCTACTGCGCGATGAGGACCCAAGCGGCCGGTCGTCGTATTAGTTTTTTATGTAATGGATAAAAGTGTAGTGGAAAAGTGCGTCGTTACCGTTGCCGGTTATATTTCTACTGGGACCTTCACCTCTCCTACATCTCACGCAATCTTACACACCTGAACTAGTTCCCTTCCGACTGAGGGTGGAAACCGGATAGGAAGGAAGATACAAGGTTTAACAAAACAGTGATTTCTGATAGAATTTTTTTGAAGATGCATTTTTTCTGAAAATTTAGAATATCTGAAAAAATGTAATACAAAATACTTGTGTGCTTTTGACGATTGAAGTAAAAAATATCCTCGTAGGCTTAAATAACAAAAAAAAAAAGAATAGAAATAAAAAATAGCCTATCTCTTAAATTGCACTACCCATGTTTACAAATAAGAAAGGTTAAAATAGGACTGTTTGTTTCTGAGCAATACACAACCTAAATTCAACTCACATTCACCAGTTTACTCCCCAAGTCAAGGGCGCCTATAAGAGTTTTGCAAAAGCTTCTTCATATATTTTAGACGTCAATTTCGACGAAATAATAAAAAGTGAACAATGAACAAAAAGGAAAAGCTCACTGATTGAAAAAGAGGAAGAACAGGTGAAAAATTGCATGCATTTTTAAAAATTATAACATGCCAATTGAGTTTAGAATAAAAAAAAAGATGAACAAAGAACGACACAAAGAAAGTCACACAAAAAGAAAAAGTTTTCTACAAATTTATCTTTCAAGCAGCTCCATGAATTTCAAAAATATGCAGAAACTTTTAATAGAATTTCCCTTTAACAGGCATATAATTTTTATTGGTAATCTTAAAAATTTAACAACGTAATATGCTATTAAACGTCGACGAATGTATTTTACGCATATTTCACCACATATTCCAGCCACAAAAGGAACCAGGCTTGGGAAATATGGCAAATCACGCATTTTCCATCCAATATCACTTAGGTGTATATTTTATATAGCATATTACAAGTTATTGAACACCAGGACGTATTTAACATGGCGAAAAGCACTCAAACGAATTTTATTTTATCAAAACACGCACCCGGGCAATACATTAGAAGTATGTGTGTGCAAAGACTAAAAATACCATGCTGGAATTATGTGGCAAGTGGATGCGGTTCATTTTTTCAAAGAATGCAGCAGCGCATAAACGAGTAATGCGTCGATATAAAAATGGAAAAATTAAATCGCATAAAATATAAAATATAAATGTTTGACGTGAATGATATAAAACGTTCCTAGCTATAACCTCTTAGGGAATGGATGTTAAAATTTTATGGAGAACGTGCTTTGGTGAAATATGACTTGACGGGAGTAGGAGTTGGTGGTTTTCAGAAAGTGACGAGATTCTATATTATATACTTTAAATTCATATTGTTAAAGTTTAAAATTATTTTATTAAGATTTAGAGGTGATGGGAGAGGTGATTGTTTTTGTTTTAGAGGTAAGTAGCCCAATAAGGGGGGGGAGAGTGGGGGGAAGTAGGAGTATATCGTAACGATAGTCACGTGACCACATTCATATAAATTCAGGGCCCATCAACTAGATTTCTGATACAACCAACAAAATATTCGTGACAACTTAAAATATATATAAATATAGTCGAGACAACCAACAACAAATATTCGAGACAACCAACAAAAATATTCGGTGATAACTTAAAATATATAATTAGGAATCAGTATTTTCTTGGTTGTCGCAGAAATCTAGTTGGTTGGTCCTCAATTTATATTAGTGTGGTCACGTGACTCTCGTTATGACATAAATCCAACTTTACCCCCACCACTCCAATCAATTAAAATGAGGCCCCTGTAAATTTCTATATAAAAATTGGGCTAGTACGTACCCTATTGGGCTATTGAGATAAGAAGAAAAAAATGATATTCCTGGGTTTCTTTCAAATCAAATTCAATCCGTTTCAATATTAAGATAATTCTTATTGAATAAGAAAGTCGATATATATTTTTTTAAATCTAATTGTTCAAATATTGGACCATTGCATTTCCCAGGTCATCCAAAATAAATTACACTAAATATAAATTTCGAAAACTACAACCTCTATTGATTAGTTTATAAACAATTTTGCTGAGCTCTCCTTAAGTAGCTCTCAATGTGTCGCAGACTATCCCTGAATGTCGTCCGCTTTTTAAGCCACCCATCGAGGCGGCATTCATTCTCGGATTTGCTTCGTTTCGTACTATTACGTTTAATACCATTCGAGCGGACGCCGCTGCTGCCGCCACCGCCACCGGTGTGAGTGTTTCGTGTCTACGCTCTAATCTGCGAGATTCGGCAGCGCACGCCTGCCACCACTACCGCCGCCACCGCCACCGTCCACTATTGATCATTGCTGTCGTTTACTAAATCCACCTATGCCGCCCCCCGCCAAACGCAGCACCTATATTTTCCCTTCCGTCCATCTTTTTCCGCTTCTGCGCTCGCATCGTGACCGATGGTAATGATCCTTTTCGCGCGTGTTTTCTTTGTCTCGCTTTAATAATACGTGCGCCGGCGGCGAAGGGTTTGCTCTCGGTCGCCGCCGGCCGTCGAGGATCTCCCGGTGTGTAAATACATCGGAAAACAAACACGTTTAACCCTTTTAATGGTCAACTTTGATGGCCGATGGTGGACGACATTATATATGAGTCACGCGACTAATACCGTCATTGGGATATTAAATGAGGGTCGTATAATATTCCCTAAATCCCTAAAATCCCTTAATTTTGCATTAAATAATTAATTATACTAATTTTACGTGAAATCAATAGTGTAAAATTTTACCACCGTCATTTTATTGGTATTTTAAACGCACATTTGCAAAATAAAAGCACGACTGCGTTTAAATCACTTCGAATCACCCTGTATGGAATGCATGTGTTTGTTCGAGGGGGTGGCATGCAACGCCTCAGGCCTCAGCACACTAATAAAATGTAAAATACAAAATCTTTCGCTCTTATTGCAAGGTATGGGAAAATATTTGAGCAACGTGCCAACGCTCAACCCTTTTTTCTTTGCTTGCGATTTGCTACGAGATGAAAGCCATTATCATGTTTATTTAATGCCGAATTTGAGCCGGATTAATTTTTCAGTCGCCTGCAGAGAATAACAAGAAATGTCATTATCGAATGATTTATTTCAGAGCGCCTTATCTAAATTTTACTCGTTTTGATCTAAAACGAGATTAAGGAATATAAGTCAGAATATCTGCACATTTATTAAAGTCTTTCTGGCAGGTTTTTTATTGGCGTATTGGAAGATTGCAACGATTTGCGCTTTGGATTTTATTGATGAGCTGTGCGTCGAGAAGTAGGATAGAGGGCAAGAGGACGAGATGCACTCTAATAAAGAATTCAGAACGCAATCGAAAACACCATGAACTGTTTCTTAATACAAGAAATATTTTCGCCATAGAAGCGATTTTTAAAGCTGAAATTGCTTTCGGACTTTTATTATATTATCTGTTTTTTGGAATCTTTATATTTTTCCTTTCCTAACAGTTTTAGATTTTATTAAAGATTTGAAAAAAAGGTGTTATAATATTTTCGACTTTTTTGTAATTTTATCGGATTTAGAATTGATATTTCATTTTTGCGCGAATCTTGGCCGTGCCTATTACATACATCGAGCAAACGATTTCAAAATTAAATACACAGGCAATACCAATATCAAATTGTTTCGGTTCAATTAAGCAAATTGGATAATAATCGTGGCTCAAAACCACTAGCACACTTCTTGCCTGATTCTACACAAAGTCAATGTGTTTCTACAGTCGCGAAACATTAATGTGCTCCGTCGGCGAATGCCCGACTGCCATTTCTATAACATTAAAGCAACAGCGCATGCAGAGGATATCCGAAAGCACAATGCTAAATGATAAGATTGAACATTGAGGATACATTAACATTCAAGCTCCAGTAATAATTAAATTGTATTCCATTACTGGGAAACTAGCACAAGCGGAAACTTATCTGCGATCCCAAATCAATGAGGTATATATGTAGTTGAGATTAAGCGGACAAAAACGATGCCCTCAGGGAAATTTTCCGAACAATTGCTATAAATCAAATTAGAGAAAGTTCAATTGAATTAGTAAATTGAGTATGTTGGAATACTATGATAATATTAAATATATTGAGATAAAACTTCATCGACATGATATTGTTGATTACAACAACAACAACAACAATTGCGTATAAAAACTTAATAGGAATCGATAAATAGTTTTGATTTTATTTAAAAAATGGTAGGAACAAATTTCATAAGGATTAATCAACTTTGTAATTAAGATTTATGATAGTATCAGTGGACTTAGAGATAATGAATGATAATGGACAATAGTAAAACTGACATTAAAGTACTTTTGTGCAATTATTAACGAAGAAATGTTAAAAATGTTAATGTTACAACAATTTATTCGAGTCGTTTCGTTTTTATCGCTTCTCTGTACGAAGTATAACAATAATTCAATAAGAATTTTTGATTCGTGGAGTAATGTTATAAATACGAAATTCTGTATGGGTGATAAGGCAGAATTGAAGAATCTTTGTTCAAAGTTTCAACCAAACTTACCAAAAACTTAAGATGTTACTATTTATTAAAAGAATTTAAACTGTAAAAGGCTTTTAATGGTTTACGGTACAAAAGAGTGACTTCGCGGCAATTCTCTTGCAACGGTTCCCAGAAAAACTCATATGCACAGGAGTTCCGAGCAGTACCATCAGTAGCGAGACAGGATAGGGCCGGGAGAAAGTAACCACTACGTGGTAGAAAAACGTTATTGATTAAATAAAATAATGTAATAAATTAATTTCAACTGAATAAAATTTGACATAGTAATGCAACAATTTTTATCAACACCATCAAACATATTATTATTTAACTGATATATCCTAGCATGGCTTTATTAATATTCCTTATCCCTTTTTCGCACATTATCGAACACTTCATATAACTTTATCGTCAGTAAAAAACTATGGCAATCAAATTCGCACAGCATTTTATACCCTTCTCTCGCAACAGCTCTGCCTCTCATTCTATGTATCCGTGGTTCAAACAGACGTTAATAATGTATATGAGGATTTTATGTATTTCGAAGGCGTTATGGTCACGCTAGAACGACCGCCGTCGTTCGGTGATACGCCCGGAACACATTATGATTTTATATTTTGCTTTCTATGCGACCCGAGATGCGTAGACCCAGTGTGACAAAAACAATGCAAAACTGATGGGACGCACTTCGACGCAATTCTATGACCAAACACTCAGTAGGCGGCTAGTAGTTGCCAGCGAATGAAATAATAAACTAAAATCATGAAATCCGAACGCGGACGCAACGTGGTAAACAGGAAATTGAGTAAACCGAGAGGAAAAACATTTCCTCACGGGCGTGCGAAAACAAAGAAGCTGCGGGCTTATTTGACGATCGGTCGCGCGGCGGCGTGTTGGGGAAAATTTTATGATGCTCTTAGTGAAATCGGAGTAAACGCCGTAAAAGTGTTGCGCGTTTAATTTAACGACGACGAGTTGGATGTGACGCAGCGGAATACAAACCGACGCGAAATGGTGGCGGCGCCGGGATGAGAATTGCGTAAACTTCGATAAAATCGGAACATATATGTACTCCAGTTAAGGTTGGCAAATACGGTATGGCTAGGATTGTATTTGGATAAAATCTAGAAGAAATTAGGAAATGATGAGCAAATAAAAGGAAATAGTATTAGATTCTCAGGAATACAGACTAACAGATGATGATAATCAATATAAGTGGGTATATTTTCTTCATTAAATTAGCATCTTATGTATTTTTTTGTAATAATTCTAGACTACGGCTTTCCTTGGGGAATTTGATTACTTCTTTGTTGAATAGACAATACTACACAACTATTATTTCAAGGCTGCATCGAAAAATAATATAAGTTCTGGAAATTACAATCAATTTTGTAAAATATTACCGTTTTGAAAAATTCATATCTGAAAAATAAATATAGAACAATTCTAACTCAAAATTGAAGGAAGGATTCTTCATATTGCCAGATACCATAAAAGTTTGCCATAACATGTTTGTTAATATATTTGACATATCATTAATGTTTTAACCAAACATATATAAATTTCGAAATTTTGCTTGAAGTTTATAACTTCTTATCTAGGCACGCTACGCAACAGTACAAAGATAAATACAGTTGTCTCCTCATGTATGCGAAGGGATTTTGCGTCTAATTTGAATTTCGGTTTTGCGTTTGAGTTTGACGCATCCGTTTCTATTTGCATTAGCAACTCATTGCAAAATGGCAAATACACGAAGATCGCATTAAAGATCAACACAAACCATCCCTGGTTGTCCACAAAAATGATTTAAAGACCGTAAATTTAAATATGTCCAGATACAAATTAGTAAAATATACGAAAATCGGTTAAATTTTTAAATATTAATGCTAGATCTTTAATTATTTAATGCTATACATATTTTGGCGAAGTATAGCTCTGCAATTAAAAATCCGATTTTAACTTTTCCTTGTCTTTAATGTGTGTATAGTTCCTACTTGACATATGGGCTGTTTATTATTTTGTTTGTTGTCGCGAACCAAAGTCCGCAGCCTTGGTTGATTACGCTCCATCTTAAGGGTTAGATGCTCACAAGTGGCAGACCTAAATGGTACCACCCTTACCTCGAGGATAATCTTTCAAGTGCCCACTGCTTATCTATGATAAAGTACAAGAAGAAACGAAACATAAAATATTATGAACTTACGTTATGGCCTTATCAATTGCTTGGCTTGGTGATTGAAACTTCCCAGAGCCATCAGTTCACAACATTATTGTTAGTTTAA
>WSZQ02097031.1:0-10321 GCA_019419845.2 Weissflogia rhopalogaster | reverse complement strand
TATGGCCTTATCAATTGCTTGGCTTGGTGATTGAAACTTCCCAGAGCCATCAGTTCACAACATTATTGTTAGTTTAAGCCTTTTAACCATTAATCATTGCCATGAATAATAGTGAAGCAACAAACTTAAAAGGATATCGAGATGGAACTGTCAATGAAGTTATTTATGAATATTAAATGGCTCTTTCTCTGTGGTTATAAACTTTTTTGTAGTGGTTATAAATTAGCAGTGGGTATCTTTTTTGATGTCAGAAGATATTCAGTCTTAAAATCATTCACAGCAATTATAAAAGTATCTAATTACAATTTTACTGACTAAACTACGAGAATTTATTTAGTACTATTTCAGTTAGATGGTTGTCTTCTTAAAATTTTTGTGACGACAGAGCATCGAATCATAAAATTAAAGTCTCTGGTAGACTCTGTAGAAAAAAATCTATTTAGCGTGGAGAATTTTTGCGTTAATATTTTAACTACGAGTGCTTGCGGTTCAAAGAGCATGCCGCAGCAGGAATTTCAATTTTCGAAAGTAGAAACTTGCAAAATGCACAAGCCCACCCTTGGCCCTTGCCGCCCACTCGTGCCGTGCACACAGGATGCGTCCTTTAGTTGATCTTTGCAACCCGTCGCAATCTTACTCTTTGGTCTTTAGTCCCTCCCGTTCTCAGTCTTTGCCCGCCTCACCGCCGCAGTCCTGCAGCCTTTGTCTAGCCTCAATAGCGAGTTGCCCGGTGGAATTCTCCCCGGCAGCACAAAAAAAGTAGGAAAAAAACACCACACAAAGAAAGAGGCGCGGCAAAATCATTGAGTAAAACGTCTTTTTTCCAGTTTTAAGAACATCAGGCTTATGTTCTCAGTGAAACGCAACTTCTAACTTTTTACAATAAACGTGAAGCTGTACATAGTTCATGCATAGACGGTTACATCTCATTTACCTGCGCGGTGGATGCGCACACATCTTCTTAAAGGTACGGCGGCGTGGACTTTGATGGAAGGAAGGCGGGTGTTTTTAGTGGTTACGTCGCGCGTTCGTTAGTTCTATGCTGTTGATTCTTCGCGGTGGTTAAATGTTGCGCTTGGAAAGTTTCGCAAACTATGTAGGGTGTGCGACGCATCTTAAAGTAATAACCATGTCGATGCGAAAGTTTGGAACTTGATGGAAATATGCGCAGAGTTATTTATTTTGATATGCTTTGTTAATATTAACTGTAAAGTTAAAATTTAAATTGGACGAATTTAGGAGGGATGAAGAAGTCTTAACTTGATAGAAAAGATAGTGTTTGATTGAAACGAAATGAATATCATAAGATGTTCCGTCCTCATTAAGATGTAAATGTCCTCAGTTTGTGTAAACATGAAAATTTCAAACCATAAATTTCGGAAATAAATTATAAAATCTTTGACATCCTAACGTTTTCCTTTACAATACTATATTGTACAAGAAGGAATGTTAGTCATTATATACGAGTATGACAAATTGCAGCACGAGCCGAAGTTTAGCGAGCAGACCGCACGTATGATTTTGTCACACGTTTTGCCATTGTGCAGCGCGTTCCGCCATTCCACTAAGAAACTAATATGAAAACATTTCCTTATTAGCTTGTCTAGAATTTCGGCATCTACCTGCACGGTTATGAACATGTGTAGGTTACTAACAGCTATATTACTTACAATTAATCAAAATCGATAAAAATGTGCATACTATAAAACAATAGTATAAAAGGGGATTCATGTATTGCATTAATTGCCTTTATTACCGTATAATTATCGAAATCATTATCGCAATAAAACGCATAATGTTTATAGGGATGTACGATAGTGAACTCACATATAATATTAAGCAATAACCTATAAATTCTACTAGAATTATTATCATATTCGATTAAATACTTAAATGGATTCTATTTTCACGAAACGTTGGATGTACAATGGGTTTATGATGATTGTATTATAACAGAATGACATTTCTGGGTGTTGCCGGCGTGGTACTAATCGGAGCAAGTGACCCTTGGTTCACTCGTTGGATGCTATATATGTACACTAGGATTCGCACCTTCCTGGAACTACCAGTCCTAGGAGATCGGGAGAACTTGTATGCGTTATAATGTATAAGTCACTTATTCTAATTGTTCATCTACCATCATTTCAGCTACCATCATTTTCACTAATTGTAAATACCAATTAGAATCGCGCAGGCGTCTTTTCTCCATGGTTTGCCTGTGTTCGTTTTTTGGCACATGTTTTTGCTTTCACACAGAGCAGTGGTAGTTGACCGTCCTTTTGTGAACCCATACTGGTTATTTATTTCTGGAAATAATTATAATTTGAAGACAGACTAGTGTATTGTGAAACGAGCAAGGAATGCTATGTGTTTCTGACGAGTATAATAATTTCACTGAAGATCACACAAATGACAACTGAGTATTATTAATAATGTATGCTACAAAAACCCTAATAATGACCAAAGAACAAAATAATACTAAAGCAAAATAAAAAGTCATAACCCGAGCTCGCGTATAAGAGGATGGAATAAAAAGAAAGAAGATAAGTAAAAAAGTAAATGAGGAAATATTATAGGAAAACATGATTGCCTTAAAGTGTAAAAAATGATATTAAATAATACCTAATATACATTGTTATCAAGATACATATTATTGTACGTTTTTACAGCATAAATTCCAACAGAATGTCGTCCAAACGTGAAAACATCCTAGGAAAACGTCTTATATACGCTTGAAATAACATTTATGAGTCTTCGGGATTGTTACCCTACACTTCCTGCTAAAAGCTTACAAAAGCTTCACCGCCCATATTTGCTATATAACTTCTTAAGCTTCTATTTTAATAGCTTCCTTTTCGTAAGAAAAACATATCATAATCTAAGTTACTTCCTATATTGACAACACATTATCAGTTGAAAATTGTTATTATATAATTTTTGAAATACCGAAATTTTCCATCAATGTACCTCAATAAAGACGAATGACGCAAATATGAAAGAATGAAAAAATTGACAAATAAGAAAGGGACAAAACGGATGGAATGAGAAGAATGGACAAAATGGACGTACCCGTCGAAAAATTCCTACTGCCAAGAAAAAACGTCGACTGGAGTAAAAAAACTGCCAATGCCCTCACACTCACCCATCCATACATAAAGGTACGCATACCGACGTAACAAAATAGAATCGAGAATTGAGAATTCGAGAATGCAGGCCATTGTTGTGCACGCAGCACATTTGAAAAGATTCGAAGGCACGAAAATTCCACGCCATCCTCGCCGACACTGAGGATGGCATCTTGGGCTTTCTATTTGTATGGCTGCTGCAGACCTGCACTCCACAAATGGTTATGCACGTGTATGTATTTTTCTGGTGGCTGTCGTTACTATGGTAGCCCTGCTGAAGACGACAGGGCGACGAGCATCATGAAGACGGGTCGGCGACATCAACGTAGGAGAAAAGCAGGGGCACTGAAAGCATTTCGACGTTTATATGCGATATGCGTAGGATATATGTGCCAATGTTTGCCGACCAGGAAATTTGGGAATACGGAAATATTTACGCTTCGAAATATCTTTCTACATATTTCTGTTCTCCTATTAGGTAGATATTACGGTTAATATTTCAATTTGTTGAGAACAATGGATAATGAAATTATATGGTATTTAATTAATTAATTAATTATTACACAAATTTTCTAATAATAGCTTTTTGTGACAAAGTATTTCGATAGCGATAGTATTTAAAATGATAAATAATTCGTCGGTGTCAAGTTTACTCAATCCAATCAGAATTTCAATCTATATTAACAAATTGGGAAATTTAATTAAGGTCAATGCTGTTGGCGTATGCTAATTTTGTAGGCATATTATCAAATTAGTTATCGGTGAGTGCAATTTAACAAATGAAATCTATATATTCGGAATTTAATAGAACTATTTAGTTTTGTGGCGGTCCAATAACATCCGAAATTCTGAGGTGTCAAAATCGACACGGCGCAATCGCGACGCACGTGTTCCGCAGCGAACAAAGAAATGGTCGCATTTTCACCGGTATGTATATAGTCGAAAATTTGTCACCAGAAGTCAGTCCATCTTGGACTCCGGCCACGGCAGTCGTCATCAACTGCAGCACCACCTTCTGCAGGCAACCATCTTCACCAACCATCAGGAGTCAATCCTAGACTCTGGCATGGCAAGCAGTCTCCTCACCTATCACGACACCATCGTCAAGGCACCACGACCCACCACGCCGTGTTGGGCTGCGACTTACTGCACCACGCATTAGAGGGTCCCCATCACAGTTCGCCACGTCATCTTTGGCAACGAGCCACATGATGCACCTGGACCCCGCCACGCAGATCTGCGACGATCTGCCCTGTCGACCAGCGCTGTGATGACCGCCAAGGCGAAGCGGCCCATACTGAGAACGAGATGAAGACAGCGATTCCATACTCCGAAACTCGACTTCTAAATTCCACTCCACGCCGCACAACACGAACGACTTGCTATTTTCGCCAGTACCGGTCAGTCAGTCTTGGACTCCGGCCACGATAGCCTTCATCACCTGCGACACCATCATCTGCAGTCAGCAGTCTTCACCTGGAGGCCATCGCCACCAATGAATCCACCATCATCTAGAGTTAGTCATTCCAAGTCAGTTCGACACCAACAGCGAGCCCGACACCAGCTGCCGCTACCAGAGAGTCCGCCGTCACCGAGAGTCGTCACCATGTCCTACACCAGCCGTCTCCACCGACTTCTCCGACGTCAACTACCACCACCAGTGATTTTGCCATTGGCCTTCGTCATTTGCGACTCCGACGTCAACCACGACCTGCGCCATCTTTTAAACTCATCTTTTACAACGTTTCGTCTGTGAATGACCTAAAAACCGGGAGAAGTGACAAATAGGAATACCTAAATAAAAGGCATAGACTCCTGCAATTTTCAAATTCTGAAAGAAAACAAACTTATAGCTAAACTTGTTTAAGTTTCCTCTTTCATTTCTTGTGCTCTTAAATCTCATATAAAAAAATACTACAAAGCTTTAAAGGCCCGATATTCATTTATACAGTTTAGGAATATTAAAGTTTCGGAATTTATAGATGTCATTTTAAAAGTATGTTTAATTTCAACAAAAATATTTCTCAATTTAGTTTGCAAACGTAAGCTTATCGAAAATAATTACCATGCGACGATAAATCATTTTCGTAACGTTTTTGACATGTTTGGGCGGCGAAATTTGCCGCTGCAAATATTTGCATTTATTTTATAATAATAATTAACTATTTTTCGCGGGGGCGCGCGGATAACGCTTCTATACACACAAATATCCCCGTGCTAATGAACGTAATGAAACTTTATGAAATACTAAATTTTCAAAATGTCGCTCCACAATAATACGATTATCCTGTTTGTTTGCCAACCAGTAACGAAAATCTCTTGTCAGCCAAATATCTACGGGTATGAATAAATGATTGGCATAATCATATTATTACGTTCATTTCTATATGCCGATCGAAATGAATTTAAATATTAAATTATACATCAAACGGTAAATATATTAAATAAAAATAATGAGATTCAGAGGGCAAATAAAAATTGGGCTTTCATTTTCAGCTTCTTGTACGTTTTACGACTTCAGTTGAGGCAATAAAATACATTTAACTTTGGAAAATGTATTTTTATGGCATACAAAAGTCCACATGTATGACTGTGCGTTAGTATGATATATTGTTGAGAGGAAAAATTTAGGATTTTTTTATATTAAATTATATTGAATATATTTATTAGGCTTCAACTTCAACTTTCGTATTGACATGCGACGCGTTGAAGCAATAACAAGCTTGTGAGGGATTGCAATGGATTGCATTAATACGAGCTTGTGGAAGGAGAACGGTACGAGAATTTTCAGCGTAACAAATGAGTATGAAATTGTGACAAACGATTTGAACATGAAAACACCATTACTCATTTCCAAGCAGTGCGACGCGCGTTCTTAATATCCAACTATCCGATGGCTGGAAGGTATGCGGAAGAGTAAGGAGGAATGAAAACGTTTTGCATTATATCTCGGAATAATGTTTATATAATGGCTTTAAGCGGCTTCCACAAAACGACGAAGTATGGAAGCAGGCGGAACAAAGTGAAAAATGTTTCGTAAAAGTTAAAAATGTATAATATAAATACTGAAAACGGAAATGTGAATTATTAGAAGGTGAATTTCATGCATATATGTCTTAATCATTCAAACATTTAATTAAATAAAAGGATGTTACAGCCGTTATGAAAGTTTGTTTTCTTTTTACCTCTTCGAAGGACCGTGTGGAAATTTGGTTCGAAGGACTATGATATTTATGTCGGAAATTATGAGAAACAACCTCCTTGATCTTGGTAAGAAACTTCCTACTAACTGAAGAAGTGGTCTGGTCACCGCCCAAGGTCGTGGTAAGATTGATATATAACCCTGGCCTCTTTTCTTGTTAATCAGATGGTGCAGAAGAATACATCAAATCTAGTCACAGTTCGCTGGAGACTTGTTGCCCAGGTTTATTGTTAACGTAAAGTGAAATGAAACACAGATACTTCGTACTAACTATTGTCCCATCAAATATATTCAAAATTAAATAATTCGGGGTCTAAATGCCGAAACATCGAAAGACTTCCATTTGAAAAAGACCCAAAAATGTCCCTTTGTAGAGGTGAGATCAATTCCAGACGTCCAACCCTTTCAAAAATCCTTAATTTCAAAACAACAATTTTGTGCTACAGAAATTTGTTTCTAGGGTTAAGATCAGGCCGGTTGTTTTCGTGGAACTTGTCAGTCGAACAACTGCATTATTAAAAATGTATACCTCAATTGCAGGCTCTTAAAACTAATACAAGCCTATATATCTTAAGAATAACTCTTATAGTTTTATAAATTCTCTTTTGTCTTCTGTATTCCCCCATATAACCCTCTAACATCCTGGCTTTTATTGCGTTTTTCCGCGTTTAATGATTTCGACTTATACGTGCCGTGCGTTCATAATTCTTTCTTGGCGACATAAATTTCAATGAGAGCATTTCCTCCCCCGTAAACGCGAGCAACTTTCACCCGCTTAAAAGTTTCCTCCACTGCACCTTGTGCGCACGCAGGGCACAAAGTGGTAGTTTACTGACGCTCACCCCTTGCTGGTTGCTCACCGTGTAGAAACCGAAGAATGGAATGCAGCCGAAGACCTAGAAATGTGAAGAAAACGACGCGAAGGAAGGTAATAGCCAAGACGCGCAAGGACCACCGGAACGGATATGTTTATGTACCATTAAGTGTACCAAACGGAACGAAAGTGAAAGCACGGTGCAGTGGGAAGGAACCCGTTTTTTAGTTAACAATTGCAAGAATATGACGAGTTATTCTTGATGCGTTCGTTCTAAGGAGGTATTTCAAGGATGAATGTAAATAAATGGAGATAGTACTAAGATAAGCTTGAAAAAATAATAAAATAAAAATAATAATAATAGGGGAATGGTTAATAGGGGTGGTGGCGGTTGATTTAGTAGGAAGTATGGGAAGATTTTGGCAATAAGATAAAATTTTCGACACGCTTCCTGTCTTTGAAATCCAGCAATTTTCTCTTGTTATTCCGGTGTTTATTTTAAAAGTTTCCTTTTGGGGTTCCTTTCATCTATTTCCCAAGAAAATGCAGGAAAATTCCACTTCGAATTATTTTCCACACCTTTATCGATTATTCTAATCTACTTAAAAGACTATTCTTTGTTTTAAATTCAAACATTTTCACCCTCTTTTGAGAACGTATTTTCTTTGGCTCTGTTCTTTTTGAAGCAGTTGCTTCCAAGTTTTGTTTTGAGAAGCAATTAGCACTCTTTTCACTCTGCCACAACCGCCGACTCAAGTTTTACGTAAAATTATCGAATTTTTAGTTGATTAATTCCAGAACGATTATTCTCGGTTCCAAGTTGAAATTTTGTTGTCTTAGCATTAGCATAGTATACATGATACAGTCAAATTTCCTTGCGGTTTCCTTCCCGAAGAGTCTACACGTTCGGAAGTAGCTTAGGCGTTAATTTATTTCATGGCATAAGAAGCGAACGAAAGCTTTTGCATTGTTACCGCGGCGTGCGCAAATCAGGCTCCAAGTGAATGAGCATGGAATAACCGAGGAAGACGAGATGGAATTTATGCGCGTCGCAAGAGGATATCATAGCCCGCCTCTCCCAACCCCCGGGCCGCCAAAGATGGCTTGAAAGCAAAAGCAAAACCGGGGAAAGCTGTACTTGTCGCAAGTTTACGCATTCAGTACTGCTTCATAGATTCTTGGTAACGATATGCTGAATAACAATGAAATCTAAATAACTTGGGTGCATATTAATTAATAATGGCAAGTGATCTTTGGTGTTATATTTTTGATTTTTGCGCATGAAAATTATGGCGGTTCGCTTTTTGATTGCAGGTGTACTCAATTATTTTTATCAGATCGTGCAAAAATTTCATAGCGTTGTTTGGTTCGACATTGGCAGCAATTTTTCAACATTCGCGCATCTGCAACGGTGTCGCTCATTTTTACACTGCTCACTTTGATGACAATTTGATTGCAATTTGTCATTCTGTTTTGTATTCGTTATTCGTCGAGGCAATTTTTTAATGTTGTGCGCTCGATCATTTTGCCTTCATCAATCGATGCCTTTTTTCGTGACTTTTTCTGCCAGTACAAAGGGCAAGCGATGGACACATTCGTATATAATGCAACATTCGCAAATGTCAAACGAAAATGCAATTATATTTTGTAGATGAAGCATGGAATTATTGACTTTCTAAAAATGTAATTTCAAAAAAGGACTAGTGTGTTTTTGACCACACGATCAACGTAAAACTAAATATATTATTATTGTTTAATCATTTTTCCATGATTAGATTTATCAGTAACTTCTGTGATTTATTTAAAGACTTCTGTGATTGATGTCAAGGACTGAATGTGGGCTCAGTGAGTTGACCGAGTAATCACAAAGGGCTGCCAACTCACAATCAGAACTCGTCCTTCTTTCTCTTCCGTCGTAATTACAGCTTTGTGGGACCAAGTGCGTTCACCGCACGGCAAAAAGGGCTGTCAAAATTGGTTCCCGTCATGCCCAATAACAACATATGCAGTTGTCGCTCAATTGGAAATATTTATGCGGAAAATTGTATGGGGTCCTGACCACTGTGTGGCGATTCCAATTATGAAACTACCATAAATCCATTATATAGTAAAAAATTACTTGGTGCCTAGAACTACATCATCTACCAGCACAGTTATGATCGGCCGTAAGTTATATATATCATAACTTAATCGAAATTGTTAATATAATGTATCCATTATAAGGCAGGACTAGGAAAACTATATTATTCAGAAAATACTCCGTGGATTTATATCCATTAACAAAACAGACTACTTTTTATCAGACTATTAGTAAAATAATATAATATCCCATGTTCAGCATTGTGATGCGCTGACTTCTGGTCACCATCAATATTTGAATTTGGCGCCCTGCGCGCCAGGATAACGAGCTGGGTGGCAACTGTGCAACGCTGCTGAGCGTCCCTTTCTGGCCTTGCTAAGTGGTGCGCGCCCCCGGCTCGACCTTGTTCTCCTCCAACCTTGGCGCAATAAGGTGGTCTGTATTTTTGTCCGTGTGTAAATAAACGTTGTTTTTTACCAGTTAACTCCTATTGTTTTGAGCCTGTCGGAGAATCAATGCACCCTAGCTATTCATTTAGAGCGCGTGGATAGGATCGCGAGTGCATATAGAAATCATTGTAAATGACGCAATATGAGCGAACAATCACCAGAAACAAAACATTTACTACTTAAAGCTTAAAATGTTGGATATATATGTAATTCAAAATCCCCGCTTCAACTTTGAATAATTAAATTATCCATCAAACTACAAATAATTCAAACACAAACATAAAAGATGAAAATAAAACTTGGAATAACAAATAGCATCATTAAAACCATTATAGGCGGAGATCAATATTCTAATATCAAAATTATGCGCAATTAATTTTCCCCACTTTGTCATCCACACTTCCACCTCCACTGTCTCGTCGTCGTCGTCTTGTTAGCGACACTCTTTTGCATACTTTACGTATTCAAGTATTCAATATAACGATGTCGTCGCTAAATTATAGATTCTTGCCAACTACGTACCCTTCCCGAAAGGCATTACACTAAATCTTTGCACCTCTTTTATTAAGCGCATAACTTGGCAACTCCCCGATTGGGACTCGATATTACCGGCTTAAAATGCCAAAATGATAACATGGAGTGTCGCGGTAG
>WSZQ02097020.1:0-11826 GCA_019419845.2 Weissflogia rhopalogaster | reverse complement strand
GAAACGTGACTGCTTGCCTTTTTAAAGATTTCTTTTAAGATAACGTTAGGTTTTGCAACACACCAAGAGAAACGTGTTCACAGTTTCCCAAGTGCAACAGCTTCTCAACGCCTTGGCCATCCACGCGAGAAATAGTAATCGGACATAAATTTTCAACTTGCAAATGTGCTTAAACTTAATACATAAATTTTCAGAGTGTGTGTTGAAACGATGCGTTATTCAAGTGTCTCCGATAGAAACTTTGCTCCATTCTCAACTGGCCGACCTATATATACTTTAGAAATCAATACTAACATATCTTAATATATTCTGTTGGTATCACTTTTACTGTGACCAATTCACCACTTAAGTTAAATATGGCTAAACCAATAAATGAGACATTTTTGGAAATTTTAAAAAATCTTTTATCGAAAAGTATCACGAGTATGTCGCGCTGAAATGCAAATTGCAAATTGTGATATTGAGTTTGCGCTCGATCGCCTGGCGCAAACGTTTCGTGTTTGAAAGACATCCAATTGAAGGATATACGGCCGTGTGTGAACCGAAATGGCTCACGGCGTTCTACTAAAACTCTCCCCGGGGGATGGACCGTTGTGCCCGACGCCGCCACCGCGACTTACTGTAAAACCGCTGCCAACGCCGTGCCGCCCCATACGTGTTACGTGTGCGGATGGGTTTGTGTGTGCATCTCACCAACCCGATATTATATCAAACTTTGTTCCTGGCCCGCGTCGATAAATCATCACACGTTCTGCGCGAGAGGTGCTTATAGGGTAGTTTTTCCAACTTCAACTTGTTTCGTTCGCATTAGCTGGATGCACGCGGAAAATTCAATTTCGCGTTTTTTCATCACCCAACCGCGAACGAACGATAATCTCAACGCTTTCGAAACGCTCTAGATAAAACTTTCACAAAAATTGGACGAGTACAAACTCCAAAATTATTTGACCTAACAAAACTTAGGAATAGTACAAGTGTTTTTCAAACAATGTTCATACAGTATAGTTAAGTATTTCCACTTTAGAAAAAAAATATAATGCGAACTTTACTTTTTGAATTTGATTCACGAAGTTTATAAAATTGTAGATAGATATATAGATATATGACTCAAATAGTATTTTAGTAGTACAAGTACGATTATTAGATTATATTTCCAGCTTTTAAGATGGACATTTACTGCAGTAATGGCAAACCTATGTCCCTTGGATCAGTTACTGACCCCCGCAAGCTTCTAATTGACCCACAATTGCGCATGGAGAGGGATACCCTCAGTGCAAATTTGACTAAAGTAACCCTAGAGAAACCATTACCTCAAAATGGTCATAACATATCTAGTGTATAACTTTTAAATAATTAAAGTGGTATGTCAACTGACTTGCGAGAAGAATGTTGTTCTTTCTACACTATGCTTCCGTTGATTTCCGTTAATTTGTGGTGATCGATCGTCGCGTTACTCTTCAGAGTTATAATATAAGTCAATATAAGAAATAATATGATAAGATGAGCTTACCTTGCTAAACAGGCAAAATTGTCGCACAATTGATAATAAAATAACTTCTATTATATAATAAGTTCTATTCCCGGGAAAGTTATGCTAGAATAAAACCATGTAGTGCTTTCTTCCCAATTCTTGAATAATGAAAAAAGTTGGGCGAATTCCCAGTAAAACTCATATATATTAAAAATACATTCGCTGAGACACGGTTAGATGCCGAGAGAGAACAAGTTTGGAAGTCTGCTTCAACTGTAGCCATCCTTATCAAATCAAGGAATAAAAAACGGACAATGTAAAATTCTTTATTCAAAGAAACTATATGAGATAAATTATAGAAATAACTGAGATTTTGATTATATTCTATTGTAAAAACATTGATTTCTGATAATTCCTATATAATTATTTATATTTATATACAGGAATATATTTAGTTATATATTTATGACAGGAAGTAACAAATTTGACCAATATCCTAAAGCGGGTCTCCCATGAGGAAACTTGAACCCACGGCCTCAAAAAGGTTCGCTATCTCGAAGCTGGTGTACAACTTAAAATACATTTAGTTACATGCAGCTTTCAACGGGCCCGACTCGATCTCGGTACTTATAACATAACATAACTCTTCTTAGTGTGTTCCATGGATTCTGCAGAGAACGTTGACGAATGACACCGCAGCTACTGCTGGAGGAGGAGTCCGAGTGATCATGCCGACGTGGTTTAACTGAGGTGATCTGACGTGCTCAACTTCACATCTACTTATATTTTATACCAAATTTTAGCTCAAAATAAATTAAATTCAATTTATTAACACTTTGAAAAATTATACACACAACGTGTTACGCGGTTGTCGCGGTTTTTAATAGCAGGTCCTGACCTAAGAGTTTCTTTTTAAGCTAAGTTCCTTGAGTTAACCAATGTATACATTTCTGATCACAAAGCAGACAATTTCGAACAACACAGTGTCTATATTAAAACGAAATACCAAGAACAGAAAACTTAAAAACCACTCGGCACATTCACCAGAAGAAAATATACATAGGGCAGCGGGTTCCATGTTTTTACAGTGGCGCAGCGCCCTTTCACCCATTGCTACTGAGCGCATCCCCAACGTTTTAAGAATAGGTTAGTGCAGCAAGCACCGCCTATCCTAGACAGCCAACTCAACTCAACGTGTTTAACAATCATCAAACGGTATACGAATTGTTATGAAGGGTACGGGGATTTCCCAATTATTCTTGCTTTCCGGTAAGCCTACCTGTTAGATGTCAGTCGTATAATGTAGCAGGAATTACAGCCGTAGACCCTTATGTTCAGCACTAATGTAGTTGGTAAGCAACAACATTGTAGTTAAATTTACGAATGAGTTATGGGTATATTTATTTGATAGTTTTTGAGGAACTTTTTTATTTTATCTGCGGAAAATAACAGAATTTTCCAAGGATTATTGGAAAATCTAAAAAAAGAAATCTCAGTTTTTACTTGTCATAGACCTAAAACCGCATTTGGACAAAATTAACGTTTCGAGAAAGCCTAATAATATTACAGTAATAATAGCAGTAGAAATTTAAGAATTGAATCTTTACAACGTTTCATATGTCATTTTGATTTAAAAAATGAGACTTGCTAATATCAATGCTAATTTGCATAAGGCAAATATATCAATTAGGGACAGATTGTAAAAATTCCGAATTACTAACTGAATTCAACCTTACAAAACATTTGATGCCACGGTTAGTGCTTACAAAATAACGCTACTTGTAACACCCAATGCTAGTAAAGTATAGTTAAGTAAAGCACGCGTACGAACGCATTTCCAATTATAAGTTTTAATGGCAAACCCGTCGGTTGTGACTGCGCATTGATTCGATTAAAGCCGAGACGTTTCATCTTGCTCAAACATGCACGCATACCGTTCCAAATTGAAGTCCTTCCCAAATCCCAGAAACCAACCTTGATAAAACTGCTCCAATTTTAATTCGAATTTTAATTCTAATTTAGTGATTTCTTCTTCAGCGCTTAATTCCATAGTCAACATTTTATAATTTAACCTTTTAGAATCCTCACCCTCTGTAGTCTACACTCCAGTGTAAATAAAACGTCCCATTTCTCATCCCCGAAAAGGTATACTATACATTTAACGACTTATCATCCGTTGTGCGAGCGGCAGGAGGGCGGCCACGTGGCTGTAAAGGATAAGTTACTACCTGGGTCATGAAGTCACTGCCGGGGGCGTCAGCCGGTGCGACCGCTTCCGAGTGGCGTAATACGCAGATCGGTTGACTTTAGCCTTTAATCATCACGGTAATTGTGGGCAAATAAGTTTCGTTAATTAACGCGAGCATCGGCGATGCTTGAGTAATTATAAAAGTCAATAACATCAACGCGCGGCGCACGTATGTACGGATGACTATCAACATGTAATCCCATCAGAAGTTTGCGTGTCTCGGAAACATCGTTGCCGCAATACAAAGTGTTGCATGAATCCATGCTCCACATGCTCAACAAACCAGACAGCGAATAATATGCGACACGAAAGGATATAATTAATTGTGATTAGGTTGTTTTGCTTTAATTTTTTTTAAATTGTCTAGAAAAGTAGTTGATTGACGATCAAATCTCCTAATGGAATTTGTTAGCGTGCTTCATGTGGTATTGCAAATATCGGAGATGTTTGTAATAGCAAATATTGTATTGGCAAAATTATATTTAGCTGGAATGATAACTTTCGATTCCCGAATGTATTAATCCTCTGGTGTAATCGAGCATGTAATTTGAAAGCTTTAATTAGCTTAGCTCCAAGTGTTGTTTTACTGTTTCGTGAATTTATTCTAAGCTTATTACATTCACGAAATGGGTAATTAATTTTTGTGAAACTAATTAAATTCAAACAAAAATTGACTAAATTACCTGAATTACCTTATTTCTGCTTAATCTTATTTATTGTACCGAGTGAATATTTTAATATGAAAACATTAAATATCTGGAGAAATAAGGTTTCTGAGAAAAAGGTGAAGATAATCAGAATGTAGTCATTCCATGGGGACAAAATATTCGTGGAATATTAAACCCGCAGCCACACTCCCAGTGGCCGGGGGTGGGGGGTGCAACTTTGACATCTTAAATGGCTCTTCATATATCACTGTTATCTTTTCTCGTCTTCCCCCGATACCCTCATGTACCTTAGAACGCAGTGTCCCGTGCAAGTTATGATGTGAGGTTTCAATAAACGTACTGTCTGCCTCATGCCAAGAGTGATTACCCAAATGTTGTGTTTTGTTGGCTATTCCTACAGATGAATATCCTTAATCCACTCATCTATTGGGATTCCACAATTCCTTAGCCAGTTACTCCAGCTTTTTAGCATTCACTTACAAGGTTTTTTAGTATCGGGGATGGATCCTCGGGATGTGAATAACCAATATATAACCTTTGGCTATAGTCCCAAGGTGATACCAATAAGTTTTCTACATGGCATTACTGCGCCCTTTACTTAGGCTGTGTCATTATTCCAAGAAAATCTCAAGGTGGGAAAATCCTCTTATATACTTTGTATTTAGTCAATGGACTGTTATAAAATTGTAAGACCTCACCCAGAACTAGGTCCGCTCACAGGGATATTTTAAAGAAACTGCCCTCTCTATCCATGCTAGTTTAGGGATTATGGTTCTGATTTTCCGGGATTTGCCGTGTGTTTACCTGCAAATTCCGATATCGACAAACCAGTGCTTTAGTCTTAGATGATTTTATATCGCAAAACGCACTTATAAAAATAGAATTTTTTTGCGCCCATGAATTGAAGAAAAGCTATTTTCTTCCATGCTGCTTATCATATGTGAAAACCTGTCAACAACGGAAATGGTAGGTTCCATGACAAAATGTCCTGTAAATTTCCTACTCTTCTTGTTTTCGGCAGTCTACCTGACAGCTGTCATTCGACAATCTAAGTAATAACCTTTAGCATTGTACTTAATAGAATAAATTTTCTGTGTTATTTCAATTTGTTAAAACTTTTTCTTATGCAAGTAAGCCACCCACTAATTATTCTCTGAAAATAAATTCAAGAAACAACATTACAAAGTAAAAATAATTTGATTGTTGATGTCTATATAAAGTTGAGATAATAGGTGATGTTTTGTAGAATTATAAGAAATGAAACCATACAGTGTGTAAATGAACAAGTCCAGCTAAACGAAGAACCTTTATTTAATTTTATAACCAAAGAAAACAAGCGACATCTATAATAAATGTTGATCTCATTGTCAGCACATACCAAAAGGGAAAAACTGTGATAATTTTCGTGCCAATGATAGAAACACCAAAAATCAAAACATTTTTATAAATTGACGTTATGTAAGTACGAAACAACTATTAGTCCATGAGAATGTATAGACGAATTTTAAGAAACTTAACATGTAAACATATAACTTAAAATGAATGTAAACATAACAAAAATCCTACTATGTACTTTATGTTGTAGTTTGCTGAGGATAGTGTAATAAAAACATCGAAACTGGTCCAAAATTGAATTTAATAAAAGATATAAAGAAGTAATACAAAACAACATTACCTATTAAAAATAATTTGTAAACAAGGAACACCGTCTACATTTCACTGAAAATTGCTTATTGTTAGATCATTGTTCCATTAGTTAATTTGCCTTATTCACTAAGCATTTACAAAATTTGTTCAATTTTTAATGAAATATCAAACAATCGCCTTGTAAGTATAAAACCGAACCCAAAACATTGGTTTTCAGTTTTCATAAACCATTAACCGTCTTTTGAGAAAGTTGATGTGTTCAGAACCCAATGCAGGTAATGGGCAGGCCGGATAAGCTGCCAGAATTTCGCGTCTCGCTTTTACCCCAGAATACCACTTCAATGCTCAGTCGCGCGTCTGAAATTGACTCTGAAGAAATAAATGCCAGATGGTGTTTTTAGATGTTTATTGGTACAACCACCTTCTCTGACGGCCGAAACGAGAGCGAGCGGGTCCCCTCAGAAAACCTTCCTTCAGCGCTCAACTGCCCGACTTCCGTTCCGACCTCACCCGATGCAACGCAATGCACCCAACTCATACGTGTTGCCAACATAAAAATTCAAAAATATACAATACGCCCGAACAGCAGGTTTCAATTCTATAGTAATAATACATACATTTTTTAATCAATGATAACGATTGTTTAAAGTACTTTTCATAAAATCGAATGCAAAATTCACGCACCACAAGAGATTAATCTCATCTTAATATTCGTGAAGCAAATTTCTCGTGCCATTAAAATGTATTCCAGTGCAACGCAGATATGCATATGAAATCACCTGGGGCATACCTTGAGCGCTTAAATTTATTAAACCGACATTGCAGCATTGTTCATTAAATTATTCATAACGACGGCGGCGGTGCGGTGGTGGCGGCAGTTAGCACTTTCCATGCGCCCGCCGACGATTATCGTTTAATAGTTACCTGTTATCCCATTATCTTGCGATTAGTGTTGAATTGTAGAATTGCAGGCGTGTTGATACAACGTGCGCGCAAGGTTAGTGTTGGCTGGTGTTTATGCTCATTGAGAACGTCGGTGTCGGCGGTGGTTGGCAGCCGTTACAATTGAAACGAAACTGAACCAGACGAGCGATGCCGACTGTCGGCGGCGGCGGCGTGAGGCGGCTGGAGTAACGGCGACCGAGGTGTGTTTGGTGATTGCACCCGCTCAATGGCTGCGCACGTGCCTCGGTTGCGATCGCTACGGATTATACACGTTTTATTGCAGCCACTTAAACGCCGCCGCCCGCACTCGACTACCGGGGGCGCACGAGATATATTTTAGCAAAATGTATTATGTCGATACATAATTCGCTCAGGGTGAGGCGAGCCGGTTTGATATTACGGCGATATGCCGGTCACGATTCGGATCGCTGGATTTAATGCCGATGGTTGAAGCTGTATAAATAGTGTATGGCTGTGTCGACATTATGTAAACGCGATTTTCAATGGTTTCCCTCCCGCTTTTGTAATCGAACATTTGAAAATAATTGATATGTTTGCCGCAAATTGAAATACCATCGGCAATATTAGTGCGTACTATTACTTCAACAATGTTGTTTTCGATTTCAGAACTTCACACACAAGTTGTTATGAGAATTTAATGCCTTTAAACGTATCAAATTCTCTTGCAGATTTACCGATATTATTGAATGTCTTTGCAAGTAAAACAAAGAGTGTGCATATCGGGACTCTCGCGCTTAAATTGATCTATTAAATATTGATTTTTTTTAACTTGGGAAATGCTTAGCTTATTAGTTAAATTTAGTGGCAGCGAGAAGTTGATATATCAGAAACGTACTATCTTGTTTTCGCTTCACCATCATCAAAAACGATGCCAAGTTCTGCTTAATATAAACTTGCGGCTTGTGGTGCTTAAACCATACTATGCCCTAAGTAGAGAGTGGGAGAAGCGTCTTTCCAGAGTTCGGATTCAGAATATACCGCACCTATATGAGTAAGACAGGGGTAAGGCTGGTTGTGACGGTTTAGTCCGTCACGGCCAGCCTTTCACTTCACATCATTATCTGAACACTAGCGATTTGCCCTAAATGGAGAGTAGTACTAGTACAATATGCTCAGACGACAACCATGCCATCAGTTCTAGAAGACCATAACAACGCAGTTAACAATCCAAAAAAGACATATCATACTACAGTACAATGGGCAAAAATGGCCAATTGGGCTCAATGAGACAAAATCGGTAGATGTGAACTTCACAATCCTAAAGATAAATTACAACTGGACAATGGAAATCAACGAGGTACTTTGTAGGTAGCATGTACAAATATATAGATATAACCATAGGTATAAGTTAAAATGGAAGGAGCACATTAAATAGAGAAATAAACTCAAATAAAACAGACGAGTGTGCTTATGATAAATATATATTTTATTGTTTAAACATTATGTTCATACTTATATAACTCAATAATTATTGTGATTAACTTTTCGATCAAGGCAATCGATTTACGGTATGAGAAATAAGTTCGGAATGAAGATTCGACGTTACTTTTGGGCCCTTTTAATTCTGAAATATTGCCTCCAAGGGGATCACACATTTTTACATTTACCCTTTTACATTATCATTATTATCATTGTCATTATCATTGTCTTACATTATGGAGCGATAAAAGAACATGTAATAATGGTAGAGAATGAGTCCTTTGTTTTCATAAACAATTACAATGCCTGCCCTATCTAGAGATTTATTAAATCTCATAGGACATGATTTTACGTTTACGTGTGTTGAATCATCGGAATTGGGCTGCGAACATTTTGTTAAGAGATGTTTACATTCTCGAACGCAGTACTACCATCATATTGTCATGAAGTATGACCGCAGCAAAGCTGTCTTTGACATATCAATATGAACAAATAATCATCGGTAGGCAATTTTTAGGATGTTAATCACGAATTGTAATAATTAGAAAGAGAAAATGATAAATGTAACACACCGTACATGACATACGGGGATTGCAGGTTGTTGGAGCCATTCATTCAAAAAAGATATCTCTCAAGGTGAAACCATGCACCGACTAAAACTCAACCGACTAAGAAACTCAAAATCTGCGTGTTTTGCTACGTGAAAAAGATTGTCGCGGAAACTAGTCCTCTCAATAAAGGCGAAATCGTGTTTCCAAGTACAACACTGCCAGCGCCATCTAGTGCATTTTATCGAACGAAGAGGAAAACCAATACGCAATAAACAACTCAGTACCCGAGTATGCACATTAACATCTGTTAATCTACTTACTTACTTACCGAATAATGGAAAAGATGGCATTTCCACCATGGAGCACCACTATACAGATGTCGACATGATTTTACAAATGTCCACGGGTTTCAATACTTTCCGAACGCCGATGATTAGAAACGTGGCGAACCTAGTAGAGTGCAGAAACCGACTGACCACGACGACTACGTGCAGCCTCGTTATCGGCGTTGTCGTCGTCCACCGTTGCATGTGCCAATGTCGTACTTATACACGGTAACTACGTAAGGGCGGCATGTTTTCCAGCATTTCCAGAAAATGAATTTACATGTCTTATTTTTCCGAATTACATTAGGGGTATCACTAAAATATTCAGGTTTGAAAGTATTGTTTATTTGCAAATACAGTTCCTTGACAGGAGAAGTTAGATTTGATCAGATGTTAAGCCGCAATGTAATAAGTAAAGAGTTAATCAGATGAACTAATGTCCTATACCAAGGCTCGGTTACCTGCTTTGGCTGTGAGGCGAAAATCAAACAAAATCGGAATAATACAAAGGTCACTTGCCCTCATCGATCTACAAAATACAAATACAAAAGTGGATCCCTTGAAATTATTAACACAGAATGCAACATGTACTCACCAAAATACCGATTTAGATCGTATCAATAGGAAAAGTACCAAAAGTTGAAAGTTTTTGGTAACTTGGTATAGCTGGAGATCAAGTTCCACAAAGAAGTAAAGGAATATGAAAAGGTCAATTTTATTTAATAAAAGAGAAGCAAAAGAAGATTTCTATCAGCTCTTTCAGATTGTTCTTGCTTAGATCTAATGCAGGAGATTTTACTGTGGAATCTCCAACGGGAAAATAGTTTACCATGTGAACATACATATTCGGCATACCTGAAATTATAATTTCTGTCCTATATAATTACAAACTTATAACTATTAAAATTAAGAACTTATTCTATATACACATATATTACAACCGTAATATTGAAACAACAATCATACTAAATGCAAAAGAGAGTCAGAACTTGGTAACTTGAATTATTTGCTTCAACGTAGTTTCGGAGAATAAGAAGTCAGTCCGCGTTGATTGCTTCCGGTTTGTTGATACCTGCAAAATTGCCACCCCTCTTCCATCCTCACTCAGCCATCAACCACTCTTTCACCCCGTTTTTCCTCTGGATGTCATGAGCCCACACATCTTTCATTCCTATACAATCACTCCGCACATGTTCCCAGGAATCCCTCTCTTCCACCTAGGACGAAACTCTCCCATTCACACCTTCCATCTCTTCTCTTCCGATATACACCGTGCTCTGACTATCAGCCATGTATCACCACATTAAGTTTTCTGATGCCAATATATTTGGGTCTCATCCAAATGGTCTGCACTATGTGGTATAGTGGATTATAAGTGCTTCTAACCTCAGGCCTTTCTTTATTTCTCGCTTCATCCCCGCTCCACGTTCCATGATAGATGCAGTTCTGGAAATTCCATTCCTTGAAATCGGACCAGCTAGCTATCAACTTTTTTCAAGTGGAATTTTGTAGAATAGAAACAGCTTAGTTTAATTCTGTTCAGGTTTAGTCATTTCCTGGTTAAGTCGATACGTGTGATGTAGAGAGATGGGTGGAAGATAAATCCAAGAATATAATTAATAACACTTTGAAAGTTGGAGGTGTAGATTCTACAGATAGACGTGATGAACGATTCAAGATTAAAGAGGATTTGCAACAGTTCACATGCGCCGCCGCTTGTAAATTTTAATGGCGCGCCATTGGTGTGCATAACCTAGTTTTAGTTCGCCAACTCGGTGTGAGCGCGTTCCACGTATGTGAAGGGACGCATTGGCAATTCGTTATGTTCGCCGCCGTCGCTGCCGTCCGGAGGGCTTTATGCCTTCGACACACTCCTACATCACCCACGCACAGCAGACAAAGCAGCAACTTGGAGCGGCGGCGATACAATATGCCTCAGGTCTCGACTGCCGCCGTCGCCGCCGCTGCCGAAGCGGATTCCGCTAACTTATTGCGTTTACTTATTACGCGCTCGGTCTTCCGTCACGGGCGCGAACAATTCCGATAATTAATAGACGCTGATCAGGTGCGATGCGCTGGCGCGTATCATAATGGCGCGTGGGTATTAATGTAATATCCGGACACGGCGGCGGCAATGGCATGGGCAAAAAGTCTTCGCCGTCGGCTGGCTGGAGCCGGGCGGGAGTTCTTTCGGCGCGGCACACGGATTGTACAAATCATTCATGTTTCCGCTAAGCGCATTTCGTTTATCTGCGAGTGAACAGCGCCCGGAATTGCTTCCAGATTGTGCGCCAAGATCGCCGCCGCCACCAACCACCGCCAGCCTCGGCTGCTGTGTTGCGAAATATAAAATTTCTCGATGCCGGAAAGCTCGGCAAACATGGGGGTGAATGGTGGCAGACAGCAACGGGTGGCTTTAATTGATTACATGCAATTTGATGTTGGAAATTGCTTCGACTTATACGAATGGAAATTTACCACGATATTTAATTCAAGGAGAACCATTTGTTTTTTATCTTGTATATATATA
>WSZQ02097009.1:0-11827 GCA_019419845.2 Weissflogia rhopalogaster | reverse complement strand
TATGTTACGTTGTTATTATTTAATTATTGAATGTTGTAAGTGTGCAATGGTTATACTGAGGCTGGAATGCCAATAAACATATAGTTATACATAGTTAAACATACAAATATAATCTAATTGTAAGCGCGTGAGGCATAGGGGGACCAAAATGTTTGAAAGTATAAAGTAGAACATGACACAAAAAGGTTGAGAAACACAGTTTTAGGTGGTAGATGTAGAATTTTGTATAATGTTTATGTTTTTATACACATATCTCTCTATTAAAAAGTGATCGTCAATACACAGCATCGCAATTTGTAGCCATTGTTACCTACATCCCTTGGGTTCTTGGGTCATGGGTCACCTTTTGACACCGTCACCGTCTCTTGAACGCCAAGCCAACACAATTGTAAAAGAATCATTAAATTACAAAATGACAAATGACTGTGAAAACGAAAACGTGCGGGTCTATACGTGCGCGCGTACACGCCACGGATTGAATTACGGCCTTTTGTGATAAGGGGGTAAATTAAATTACCTTCCTTTGCTACGTACCGGAACGTTTACCTGAAACCACAAAGTTGAAGTGCTTCTGCAGGCGCTTCAAATTTAACCACAAGAGACTACTATTTGTGTGTTGGGCGAGGGATCTATTTGCAAGAATTGGGTAAAAATGAGCAACGAATTGGTCCTTAGATGACAATAACCATCGAGTACGCATCTGCCTACCGTCGCATCTGCTCTTCAGTCGGGCAACTTCGATGTTTTCTTTGTGATTGTCGCCGTACGCCATACAAATATGTTTTCTTGTTATTTCGTGCGTTGTGCGCAAATAGGTGGTATGACGGTGATGCTGGCATATGGTGTTCTGCTATTTGAACGAATTGGTCACAAATTCGTGATTTAATCGTACGAGTGCGAGGGCCGCATCGTGCAAATGCCGGAAGATCGGGGGCGCGTATTTAATGGCATTTCTCTGAGCTGGCATATATATTCAATGGCGTGTTCCACTTCCCCACGACACACCCTCAAGCAGAGTAGTCGAGGACCGGCCCAATTCCGTGCTCTACTTTCGTTTGAGGATTCGAGGATTTATTTTTCGGTAGTCTGTGCGAATAGTTCCTATTCACACCCTAATTTCGCGTTTTTGGGCCTACTGCGAATGTTGTAAATAAGCCCCAGCAAATCCGGATTATTTCGGTGGAACATGCAAGGTGTCCGATCGAAATTGATTTGTATCATGAAAAATACTCGTTTGAATATTCAATTATTAATAACACTTGGAGAATCATGGCGTCAGAAGTACTTTAGGAATAACACTAACGATTATAGTATATTGCAGCAAGCCAGACATGGGCATAAAATGTTGTTGACTTTGTTTATCTTTATCTTATCACCTGAAAAGTTAGCCAGCACGCAAATATTTGAGAAATGATCGTAGCAGCAACAGTTGGTGTCAACAAATATCTAATGTTACTAATATTATTACACTGACAAGGAGAGTGTTCCAGTTGTCCAACACCAAATTGAATGAAAGTTTTTGTACGTGTAGTACATATATAGAAATAACTTGTGTTAACGGGATTTTATGCCATTTGCTCAAAAATAATTTTTAAAGTTTGCCATAAATGGAGCATGGTATGTATATATTGCTTTAACAGCACGTATGATGTCGCCTCTTACGTGGTGTGATCGATATGGAGCATACCTTCTGATCCAAGGGTTCGAATTATCCCTGCGAACTTTTTTTCTTTTCAAATTATATATTTAACAAATAATTACATAACAATAAATACGATCGCAAGTACTTCGCAACTAATTCAATATTAAGAAAACCGTATCTTTGATTAATTAGAGTGATTGCATAACGCATGGAACAATTCCTTAATAGAGCCCATTGTAATTGATATAAAAAGACCACTATTTTCAAATATGCCAGGTATGCAGCAAAACTTTTAGAAGATACAGATATAACATTATTTATAACGAGAATGAGGTATGTTCTTGTGCAGATACATTAAAAATACATGTTCATTCAAAACTGCCGCTAAAATGTGCAACATACAGAATCAATTGGTGCTTTAAATGTTTCATTGGCGTGTTATTTATTGTTATATTATTATTTTTCAAATATATAATTCGAAAAGAAAAAAAAGTTCGCAGGCAAAATCCGAACCCGCGAACATCGGATAATGCAAGCACTCCAACGATTACACCACCATGTAAGCGATGCAGCTGAGCGTGCTGTTAAAGCAATATTTAGCATGCTCTATTTGTGGCAAACTTTGAAAATTATTTTTGAGCAAACGGCTCAAAAAGGCATAAAATCCCATTAACACAAGTTATTTCTATATATGTACTACACGTACAAAAAGTTTCATTCAATTTGGTGTTGGACAATTGGAACACTCTCCTTGTGAGTATTAAATGTTTTACGATGCGTTTGCGCCCAAACGAAGTTTTTTGCAATGTTATCATAATGTACACATCAAGTAATAACATTATCACCTTGGGTTTCACGTAAACAGCAATAATCGAAACCAGCAGTCGACAAACTATGACTCACGGGTCTGAGTGACTAATTTCGAATGAACCTGCTCCTTGCGACGAAGGTCAAAAATACTCCTGTTTTGCGCAGAATATGAGTAACCCACAAGGAAAAGTGTTGCCGGCCTTTGATCTAAACCACTATAATCTAAACCAGTGATTCTCAAACACAGTGCCGTGGCACTTTTTGATTTATCAAAAAGTGGGGTTTTTATACTCCTGTGAAGAATTCCAAAAATTGTTGTCCCAACACGTTTCGAGGTGGGTCAACAACTCAAATATGATCAGAGGAATTTTCCCCCTTTAAATGTGTAGCGTAACCAGAAAAAGTTGAGAATCATAGTTGAAAACTTCGTCTCCCATGTCCTTGTATGATACGAAACACCTTCTCATGTGAAAACCAAGGAAATATAACTTCAAGCCAGTCCCAAGTCCCTTAAGGGAAGATACTATCAGTTTGAGTAAAACTATCATAATCTATATGCAACATAATCCAAAAGTCCAAAAAATCCAAAAAGTAATGATAACTTAAAATTGTTTTTCTAATTTTACAATTAACCTAATCCCTAACGTAACACATCTTGATTTAATCAATTCCACGACAACCAACACTCGACAGCACTCAATTAGAATGATATATGATAGCAGTTGGAGGATTTACTACACACCATCAAAGATAAAACCATCAGCTGTAATCAATTTGCTGCGTAGCCTGAACGCACTGACCATTAGAGCGCATCCGCTAACTGAATCACTCTGTCTTGCCAACCCCCCGATGATCTCAGAGGGTCTCTTGAATTGAAACGAAATGGAATGATGATGGTTCATTGACTTTATGCGTTTGCCGATCGGCAATTTATGGCGTTTTTATGCAATACACATCCAAGTCAAATGGATACAAATGGCGCAGTTTTGTCTTCGGTGCTTCGACTTTTTTTAACATATTCCTTTTCGGTTTCAGGCTGTTGGTGGGCGCACCTCGGGGCCAAAATCTTCAGCCGAATACCAATCGTTCGGGAGCACTCTTCAAATGTTCCGTAGACGAAAGCATCAAGTGTGATGATCAAGTTGTGACCGACGGAAGACGATGTAAGTGTCTACCCCCACATCCACGCATCGATTTCCCCCCCATTAGACAGGAAACAACACCGACGTTTATACAATAATGCCACCGTTTGTTTTCAGAATGCGTGATATATTGCCTACATGTTTAAGATTCTAGAGAAACTAGTTGTAGATGAACAAAGGGCACTGTAAATGATTGTGCAATTTTTTTCAGTGGACATATTGAAGAATGTATTAGAATTACATATTTGGCATTTTTAGTTCATTTAGTTTCATAGTGTAAACTTCATTTTATATCGTAGTGTGTAGAATACATTATTCCTTGATGTAATTGTTCTTATATGTTTGAAGAGATTTGTAAGATCCTCGTGGACCTAGCACATAGCACTAATCTAAGTTCCCGTCTATGCGCCTTCATTGTATGTACGGTGAAACCAGCTTTTAACGGAATTAATCAGATACTTCTTTTAGATAATAAGGATAATAATAATTTGCATATAAGTCGATCAAGTGCCCCGAGAGATCGATAGCTGCAACGGTTCAGAAAATAACAAGCAATTTCCGAACTGTTTGCACGTATTCGCCTAAATATAAGAGAAAATCATGTTTATATGAGCTTAAACGACTTATTATTGTGAAAAAAGTCGTTTAAGTACATCGAGAGATCGATAACATGCTATATCCGAACTTTTTGCATGTATTCGCCAAAATATATGAGAAAATCATGTTTAGAGGTGCTTAAACTACTTATTTTCGTGAAAAAAGTTGTTTAAGCATATAGAGAATGAAATTACCGAATCTTCGTTATAACCTGGTTTCAATGCATCTTTGTGAAAACTATTGGAATGATTATTTGTGCTGGGTTGGACGTGGTTGTATTTAAACGAAATTATCCCCAGATATCTCTAGAAAAGCCAATATAGCTACAAAGATATTGTACATCGTATATTGTCCAAGTGCAAAATGATACTGATTTACTTTGTTTTGTTGTTTTTGGTTACCAAAAACGAATGTTGATTTAAATGTTCGTTTTGCTCATACGGTGTACGATTGTCTCACACACACTCTCTCTGTATGAATCGTCCAGTGCCAAGCGGTCTATACAAGCGTAAGTTGTTGGTAAATGTGCAGAACCATTTCTTAATCGATTTTATTAACTTCATTATCATGGCCGATGATGAATGATTTTTGTTGAATTTCTCCCCCCGCCCCCCTCTCATTTGTTTGAATTTAATGCTCGCATATTCACGAGAACGTTCAAATTGCGTCAATTTGTTTTTGGCGGCGGTTTTTCTTGGCGTTGCTGGCGAGTCAAATTATGCAAAATCCAGCATCTTCTCCTTCCACACTCTTGTGCTATCACTGCTGCTGGGAAGACCAAGGTGTTGGGTTTTGAGGACTTCGTGCTTGCATGACACCTTGCATGTTCTGTTATCTGTGTGCCTTGTGTGTTTTGGGGTGATGGGGTGAAGGGGTATCGCTAATTCGCATGTTGTTTGAAGCTTGCCATTTTGTGACACGTGTACATAACACCTCAAACTACGTGTGCTATCAAACTGCGTGTATACACATGGACGTGGACGTCCCAAGCCTACACGGGGCATACCATCAAACGGACCTGCCAATCAACGATCAAATCATCGTGCGCGTGAACACATCACATTCGCACCTAATTCACGACGTATAATAATGCACACGCGGCGGCGATGTTTGTTTATCCTGCATTTTATCGACGCGCCGCAATCATCGTCCCCCCAAAATCCCATCATAAACGCTCGACGACGCGAATTGCAATGCCATCCGAGTGCACAAATCGTCTCGCGCGTTTATTTTAGGCCGCCACTGGCAGTCTACGAGGATATCAGCAAAACAGCATACTTTATAAGCGATTCGATCCGGTGCCGCGCACACCGAGCATCAGTAAACTCCGAAAAACCGTCTCCGTATCCCGCTCGCACCATAAGCAAACATCGTAAATGAGTCGATCCTGCAAACACGCAGCAGCAAACTGCCACCGGGCACACGTAATTTCACACTTTTTACGAGATGTGCTGCGTTTTTGACGTGTGTTTGGAGTCGTAAATTAGCGCGAAATATGCAGACCAAATGTGAAAACACATCCATTACTGCTCCCACACTACTCACTCATAGAGATTGCCATCCACCGTCTTACAACTTACAATCTGGTCATAGATATTACATTAACAAATAACCGGAATAACACGAAAATATATAAATAACCATCCAATAAATTGAAATAAAATAAAATAAGCATCTTAATCATCCAAAATAATCTTGACACGATTTACCACAATAATTTATTAATTACGTAATACGAATAATATTAGTAGGTTAATTGTGATAACGTTAATGGTAACGATTAGGCACTTAATTTATGAGTACATCACATACTTAATTCGATTAATGTTTCTGATTAAATCATTTATTTGGTAATTTTGCTAACCACGCAACTAAGATTTTATCCCCGAATAGTTTTTGGGCTATTCCAGCTCACTGTTCATAGTCACTGTAAATTTCAACATGTTTGATTGCAAATGAAGCACATTGCGAACAACGTTTTGGTAGGCGATCGCCTACGTGATAGGTAACGTTATAGAACGCATTTACTTGCAAGTTACAGCAACTTAGATGGTTTGATGAATGTTCCAGCTGCACAACCGCAAAATACTAAATACACAGCACACAACTCACACTCAATTTTTTATTCTGTTTGATTATGTACATATATATTTGAATGCGATTTACATTTGTTGTATATTTTTTGACATGCATTAACGACCACGTAAAGTGCAACAAAACATACTCCCAAGTCACTTGACATATAGCCCAAAACACAGAACACAATCATACCTTACAAAATACGCAGAAGTCATTTTGTCATATGGTGTGTGGTTTTGTATCATTCGAGGAGTTTTGTGGAGTTTTGGAGGAGTGCGCAAGTTTTTTTGTACTTTATCACCCCCGCATCTTAAATAATTTGTATATTTTTTAACTAACTCAAGTTTTCCTGACTGGTGTTTTACGCTTGGTGCGAATCGTAATTGGATCATTGTGATTATAGCGCAAGATGATGATTACGATGATGAGGATCAGGTGGACGATTCGCTGAAAGGACCAGGCAAGGATGAGATTAAAGATGGTCAGTGGTTGGGTGTTACTGTGAAGTCGCAGGATCCCAGCAATGGCGGTAAGGTGATGGTGTGTGCGCATAGGTACATTAAAAGTGCTCAGATTCAGGAGACCCACCATGGTATTGGGTTGTGCCATCTGTTGAATGGCACGCTTCATTGGGAGGAGGCACTGGAACCTTGCGAGGGTAAACCAATGCAGAAGTAAGTTTTAATTTTCTATTTTCTTCTAGAGTAGAAAATTTCTTGGTAGTTTTCTAACCGTATATGTTCTGTAGCGAGCATCTCGAGTATGCCTACTGTCAAGCTGGTACATCCTTAGCCTTCCTTCAGGATGGTACGGCATTAATGGGAGCACCAGGCCCGCACACGTGGAGAGGTACCATGTTCGCAAAAATGACAATCGGTGATTTTATCGAACGTGATAAGAATTTTTACTCAAGTCCACTTAACCATTTAGCGTACCCGATTGATAAGTATAGCTATCTTGGTATGAGCGTAACTGGCGGGAAATTCTTTTCCAATGATAGTGTGACTTACGTCTCCGGTGCACCACGTGCGAATCTTACCGGCCAGGTATACTTCATAGAGAAGCATGCACCCCATAGTGAAATGTCCATCCGGTTGATTCTCAAGGGAGTACAGGTCGCATCCAACTACGGGTATGAGCTCCTTGCTACGGATGTCAACGGAGACGGATACGACGACCTCTTCGTTGCCGCACCCTTCTTTTTCAATAATACGGTGGGCGGAGCTGTACATATTTATTACAACTTGAGACATTGTCGCTACAACTACTCCTGCGAAGCTGATCAAATCCTCTACGGCACAGAAGAATCGCGTTTTGGGTTCTCGCTAGCATCCCTTGGAGATATTAATAAGGATGGCTTCAATGATGTAGCCATCGGTGCACCGTATGAGACCATCAATGACACCGAGACTGGAGCTATCTATATTCATTTAGGTAGTCGCGATAAGTTGAACCCGGAACCGGCACAGATGATCACGATTCCAGGCAGGACCACAGTAGGCTATTCGCTTAGCGGAGGTGTCGATATGGATAATAATGACTATCCAGACTTACTTGCGGGTGCATACAATGAAGATGAGGTGTATCTCTTCAAAACTCGTCCGATTGTGGATATTGATATAGAGGTGCGGAATGACGCAGAAATGAAGCACATTGATGTCAATAAGAAGGGTTGTAGTGGGGATCCCAAAAGTCCACATACGTGCTTCTCTTTCAGCATCTGTATTCGTACCGGTAATAATAGAGTGAACAATAAACTGGAAATGACTTCCGATCTAACCGCTGATCTTGGCAAGATAAAGGGACAGTACATTCGGGTGTATTTCAATACTACTACCGAACGGAATGCATTTCATCATAAATTCAATCTGACGCATCGCAATCGTCCCACCTGTCACACCCATATAGCGTACATCAAAGATGGAATCAGGGACATTTTATCTCCAATAGAGGTAAGTCCCTAGGTTCAGTTTACAACTCAATGTATTAACGCCTCCCGCTTTAGTTTAGCGTACAGTACAAGTTAGAAGATAAACCACATACCCCAATTTTGAACCAAACATCGGTGAAGCACTTTAGAGCCACCTTCCTCAAAGATTGCGGTTCCAATGAAGTGTGTGAAAGTGTACTTAAAATATCCGCAGGCCTGGCGGCGGTTGAACGTAAGTCATTTTAATGCAATTAAAATAAAACAGTATTCAAGATTTGTTATTTAGCATTGGAAAAGGACACGTACGAGTTGGACTTAGGTACTGTTGACGAGCTGAACGTCCAAGTGAATGTTTCCAATGAAGGTGAATCCGCCTATGAGGCACAATTATTCATTGTGCATCCGAACAACTTGAGTTATATTGCGCTCAATGACAAAATGGTAAGTCAAAGAAACTGTATGAACACACAATTACACAGTAATCAACTTTGAGCTCATTTATGTTTTCTGTTTAGAGCGACGTTAAATGTATCTACTACAATGAAACTTGGATTGCATGCAACTTGGGCAATCCATTCCGGAAAAACGAACCTGTTCATCTGGGTCTTCGTTTTGAAAACCGGAATAACGCTAATGATGATTTTCTTATGTTCCGTACTTTTGTAAATACAACATCGAATACTACAACGCCGGAGACATCGGCATCATTCAGGGTTGCTGTCAAAGCCACGCCAAATATTACTATTGATTCTTGGAGTACCTCCTATGTCAACTACGGTGGTATTCTCAAGGGTGAATCCGCCATTAAATTCTTTGACGAGATCGGTTCAAGGGTCACACATATCTACCAAGTGACCAACATGGGCAAGTGGTCTGTCAGTAACCTAGTGGCTCACATAGACTGGCCCATTCAAATTCAAAGTTCGCATAGTGTGGGAAAATGGTTGCTGTACCTCGAGAGCGTCCCCGAAGTAGAGTTTGAGAATGTAAAGTATAAATGTGAAATCGAAGACTACATCGCAAATGAGTTGAACTACACAAGCCGCCCCAATCAAGATAATTCAGCACCAGAAAATTTACAAATGCCTTTTACGTTATTACCATCGCTTTCCAAATCGCGGAAGATTCGAAAAGTTGAATACGAGGAACCGGAGGAAGTCGAGGAGGATATTATACCAGCGCGTTTAACGGTGGGACCCAGTGAACCGCTCAAGAATGTTTACACTTTCGTGAGTTATAAAAAGTGACATTCCGTAATATTTTGTTTACGTACTTTTTCTGTTTGTAGGATTGTCAATTAAATACTGCAAAGTGTGCCAAGATCAAATGTACACTGCCACCAATTTCGCATAATTCTGGTTTAACTATAAGGATTGTTTCGCGCTTATGGAACTCTACACTTATTGAAGATTTTAGTCATAAATCGTCTGTGGCCATCAGATCTCGAATGTATATTATTTCTACAACCACCGAACCGGAGAGAGTTTATCCTGCATCGGTTAGTAGAATTGATGGGTAGAGGGTTGAATTGAGGTTGTAACTGTATTACTTCTATTCACTTCTCATCAATGGAGATCAACATCTCCATTTACCCTATTGCTTCCATTTCGTATCCCAACTTCAGTAATTCGTACCCGTTATTACTACATCGTCATCAATTCATTTCCAAATATGAAATTATTCTTTACACCTCTAATTCTGCCTCAAAGTCTTTAATTCGTACCCCAACATAACTAATATGCACCCAGTATTCATTCCATTCATACTCAAACATGACTGTCCCCCCACATCTCTAGTGCAACGTCACTTTTGTACCAGAGTCATACCAAAGTTACACCTAGGTTTAGAATTTAAGGTCCTCTTTATACTGCAGTGCAGTGGCGGATTGAGATCGCCTGTGGTCTCTAGGTACTTTCTGTGTCCCACCCATTTTATTCCTTTATTAAAAGAGATGTTAGTCCCCCCTCTTTGCCTCTTCTATATAAGTCTATTAAGGGAGACGCCTGCCACCGCTCCAGTGGTACAGGGTCACTATACCCCACCCAAATCCAATCTTGTAAACGACAGTAAATTTGATATACCCTTTTTCAGGTCGTCACTAACGCCTTCTCCACAATCATCGTTCCTGAGAAGTCAATCCCCTGGTGGATCATTATCGCTGCATGTGTGGGTGGCGTCATCCTATTCGCCTTCACCGTGTGGATGCTCTACTGCTGCGGCTTCTTCAAGCGGAACCAGGTGCCACCGACGCAGAAGGCTGAGCAAAAGAGTTTGCTGAATGCGACAAGCGGAATTTAATGTGCTTAAGGTTGAGGAAATCAACCGGTCCCGAGGCTGGACAACGTATTAGAACTTCATTGCCAACTGCATGCGCTCACGATGAGTGGACGTACGGAAAAACGTCGAAGTTCATTTAAAATACTAGTTTTATAGGTTCGACTGTGATTTTATGCACCTACTAATCATTCTTCTCGCGCCAATATGGCTGCAGGAAGAGAACTGCTCGACAACTCTCCTGTCAACCGTAAATTGTGGTTGCTATTCTTTCGTGTATCGAAGTGTGGACTGTTAAAGGGTAGCAGGCTCGTTGTGTAGGGCCGAAACTTTCACAAAACAAAACTGCCATATTGTATCATATTTAGTGGAGCCGCAACTATTTTGTATTTGTTCCCTTCCTATTTATTCCAAAATGCAATTCATCCCTGAATCCTGTATTTTCGAAGTACGCCTAATATTTATCATAATTAAGTATTTAATTAAGGCTATTAGAAATTGAATTTATTGTATAGACATATATGGATATAGTTAAATAAGGACTTAAGTAATTTGTAATAAAAAAAACTATTATCTGTTAGAACTTGTTTTTTAGAAGTGAAATATTTTTGGAAATATTCACGAGGCTTTGAAAAATATGGCATAAGTGGGCTACTTATAATTTCTGTAAACATTTGGATACATCACATTGTTGGTGTAAGTTCACATCTGGAAGTCTAAGACAGTCTTTAAGGCCTAACTAAGACAGGGATGGCGATCCTTTTTAAAGCTGTGGGTAAATTCTTTATATTTGTTGAAGTAGCAGCTCCTGAGCCTCTGCTTCCCTGACAAATTGTCTGTTTAGCTCCTGAGTCCCCAAAGCGCCAACCAAGGGAAATTATGTCACTCCAAAACTTGTGTGGGCCAGTGACAGACTCGCGAGTCATATGTAATGTGTTCTAGTTCCTGAAGAATATGAAGAGGCTAAACAGATCCACAAGGAAAGGTACGGATATGTGAAATGTCGTCATACGTATGAGGAATGCATGAAGTGGTAGGGCTGTTGGGGATGGTATTGAGTCAGAAATTGATGATTTGGGTTAGTGGTATCAACTCTGGGAGAAAATTGTATCGACTGTGTGTCATGTGTCATGCTGTTGAAGTGTGGCATAATTCAGACGAATTGTCCGTGGTGTTATTCGTCAGTACTCGAAGGTTTCCATGAGATCACCAAGGGTGTTGAAAGTAGAGTCCGTCTATCGTTCATAATTTATTTATATTTTGTGTATATGTTATGTTTTTTTGATTTTACCGAGCATCGACTGCTATGGTCATTAGCTCTATTCAATTCTTTTTCAATGTAATTAGTCATAT
>WSZQ02096987.1:0-11833 GCA_019419845.2 Weissflogia rhopalogaster | reverse complement strand
AACCTAACCTAACCTAACCTAACCTAACCTAACCAAACCTAACCTAACCTAACCTAACCTAACCTAACCTAACCTAATAATTTGCAATAAACGGTGTTAATTTGATACATTCGGCTCAATAATTACAACATTCCAATGTAATATTTAAAAAGTTGTGCTAAATCTAAAATTATTCGTATTAATTGTATGCAACTAAATAAACGAAAAAAAAAAACACATAAACGTTAATATAATATTCTCAAATATCTAGAACAGCAAGAAATGAAATAAGAAGAAATCGTATTCAAAACACATTATAATAACTTTCACAATGCAATTTATTGAACCTTCCTTTCAATATTGCATGTAAATAGCTTTAAACTAGGCAACTTTTTATGCGCCATAGCAATAAATGCAAAGCCAGGAAATACTTTAGATTGGTTTCATCATAAAACCGTGATTGATAGATGGTTTATGCTCGCCTAAAGTGTGTCTGTTGTACACGTGATTGACGTTTTACGAGGCAACGACTCACAATTCAATTCACATTACTTAAACTAATTGTTGTTGTTGTTGTTGCTGTTGAGCGGCGTAGCACAGATCAGCCGTGAATAAAACACGATCAAACACATCACAGCACTGCCAACAATGACATAAATCAATAAACGCACCATCGCACACGACACCGCAACTTGACAATCCATTATCGCAGCTTATTAAAGCCGATTATTTATGGTCAATTTTCAATCAAATTATCATATACATTCGCTGAGGCGCGATCGTTCCTTGCGACAACAACAAAAAAAGAGAGCCAGCACGAAAACCTAATCGAAAACAATCACGTACAACGAAAAAAAAAAGGCCACTAGCCCACAAGATCGATAATCGCAGCGATCGAATTGAATAAAATCATCTCGTTATGTGCGCACAGCGGCTGGTAATAGTTAATTGGGGCCGCTTGTCGGTTTGGCCACCGAATCTTCAAATGCTAATTAACCGCTTATCGTGCGTGCACGACGATTAATTCGAACATATGCGGCGTGATTTAAGCGCGACTGCGTCGAACGCCGCCGCCGCCGCCGCCGCACAGCGCCGCTCGGAAGCTTAATTAATTAATTAGTTATTAACGAGACGGTGGCGTTGGTTCGGTGGACGTCGTGAAAACGTATCGATTGTTTACGAGCGCGCTCAACGCGCACGCACGCCAAGTGAAGCCAAAGTGCTTAATAACATGCAATTAACTCGGGTTAATTATTATAATTGCGGTGCGTGCAAATCATCGTTGCCAATGCATTGAGTGCAGAGTTGGCTAAGTGGAAATTGAAAGGGAGAAAATGGATGTTATTTATTTTTCTTTTAATTTATGGATTTATTAAATTATGAGGTGTTTTTATTCGTGTAATTAAATTCGGTTTATTGTGTATTTCAATTGCATGTAGCGAAAAAATATGATCGACTAGTTTTAGAATTTCACACATTCCTGTAGTCTTTGATTATATATTCGGTTTGCCTGCCTGGGTAGTTTGGTGGCTAACACCTCGGCGTATCACTCCGGCGGACGAGGTTCGAGTCTTCGAAGCGGGCTCCTCTTTGTGTCTGAATTATGCAGACACATTACCACATACCCAACCTCATTTTTCTACAAATAACACAACATTCTACACACTATTACAAATTATATACAAACTCAACTGTACACTACAACCAACACATTCAAATCTACACAGTTTACAACTACTGAAATCTACTATAACCAACAACACCTATCAAACATCAACTAACAACAACAACAACAAAATTGTAACAAACAATAATAAAAATGAATAATCTCGGAAAGACTTTAATGGTCAATAGAGAATAAAAAAAGTATGAATTCAGGATTTGTTAATATCTCAAATTTTTAAATAATTCAAATAAATTAAGTAATTAAATAATTCAAATGGTATAGGTATGTAGATGATATTCTCTGTATATGGACGGGCTCCTATCGACAATTAGATCATTTCCTTGCTTTCATCAACAAATTTAATACAAACCTTAACTTTACCATTGAAAAAGAACTTGACAATAAACTAAACTTTCTAGATATTACTATCATAAAATCTATAGGTAAGTTAAATTTTAATATTTATAGGAAACCCACAGCCACTGATAGTATCATACCTTTTTCTTCCTTCCACCCGATTCTTGTAAAACTGGCGGCTATCAATTCATTAGTATATAGGCTGATCTCGATACCCCTTTCCGATCAACACTTTAACAATGAATAAAATACCATAAAAATCATAACGCGCAACAACGGTTATAAGGATCATTGGGTTGATGGTACGACTCGCTCAGCGGTTTTGTTTTTTGTTTGAGTTTACTATACAATTCTTATTCAATGTAATTAGTCATCTTAGAGGCTAATACCATTGATAGGAAGAAGAATTCATTCATTCAGGACCCTGAACACAGCAGTCATTGAACGCAGCTGTTTATAATGCATATTACTCACGAATTTCTCTTCATGTGGAATATGCAGTTTATTGTACTTGTTACGTTTCTTATTCTAAATGATTACATTACGGCACACATGAAATATTTGTAAAACTTTGCGCCAAAGGGGACACTTTTATAAACAAGGGAACGCAGCCACAAAATGTTGAACTTAAATAACTTTAATTCCACTACAATTCGCGAAAATATTGTCAACTTAATTGAAAATCCTCGGAAATCAGTTAAAACAAACGTTAAATATGCTAATTTCGCGTCAAATAATTTGAAACTAAATCAAAAGACATAAATAAAACGTTAAGATAAAATTTTTACACAAATCTGAAACAAGAATGGCCATCTATGTACGAATGTCAGAAACGCACACGATTCGTTTACGTAACAAGCCATAACAAGACAACATGCTCGAGAAAAAGGCGAGGCATCCAGAGCATCAAAAAACTGAAACGACCTATACTAAAAACAAAAATACTAAGCTGAAAAAAGAAAGCAAAGCGAAGAAGATGAAGAAAAAGGAACGCCACCGCCTTACAGCCGCGGCGCAGACGTACACACCGAAAGCTCGAATTTCTCTCGCATTATAAAGTTATAGCCGACATGGATGTAACAGATAATTGGATTCCTAGGTCCTTCGCCGGAGAAGGAGCGAAGAACGACGGACGTTGATTATTCGTTTCTTCTGGCCGGCGGATCAAGGGACGTGCCAAGGCACCGAAAGGAGGCATTCCGGGGCCGCGGCAGTTAAAAACAAGTAGAAAACAAAACGGGCACCACGACGGAGACCACCCAAGTCGAAAAACGAGGACTGACCGACCGCGCGGCCTGCACGCGTCTTCCTTTCGCCTGCAGTCACGACCAAGACGAGTCAAGGCTTGAGTCAACTCGCTCAAGTCCAGCCATGCTCTGCTGCGAGGTCTGTTGCGCAGGAACGTGGTGTAAATACGACCTGCAAAAGTCGGGCTCATTTTTGGTTACCAGCTAGTGGGTAATGGTTCCCGTTTCTTTTTTTCGACGCATGTATGTATGGTGGGTTATATAACGAAGCAATCATCATTAAAGTTTGGCTGCAGGACGTAGGGTAAAGCAAACGCTTGTGGGATACAAATGAGTGCTTTAGTTTTAGATTGGTTGGAGCGGACCTGCTGCGGTAGGGAAAAGTGAAACACATCCTAAACCAAGTGGAATATTACTAGCGTACACCTTTTAAATTACACCTACTTTGATCCTGGAAACTTTCCTAATAGTTCTTGGAAAAGAAAAGAAAAATTACTTGGTCATTTTGCATGTGCAAAGGGCATTCCTGGCAAAATAGCAACTTACCAATAGTATAACTATGAACTTTGTAAAGAACCCTAGCATTTTTTTTTAATTTAAGAAACAAATTACTTGAAATAACTTTTTCTAAATATTTCACTTTTCTTTATATTAACCTTATTTCTATATACACAAATCATATACAATTCGATTCGCAATAAAATTTTATACTACTTCATGTATGTTTTTTTAGATTACATGTTTAGAAATCATGTTACATATCAATGAACTTGAGTATAGTAACGTCAACATTGCTGATCTCAAAAAATGAATTGTCCTAAACATTCTATTTTTAATCATATTTGCCTTATTTCTAAAAGTATAAATCATGCGCCAGTCGATTCAGAATGAAATTATCTTCAAACTTCTGTGACAGTTTTTCTCCTGATATATTAATAATTATAATATAATTCGTGAAAGTTGAGTCTAATAACGGCGGCGTTTTCACTGTCATAAAATGAGTTGATATTACTTTTTTCTAAATATTTAATTTCTCTTTATATTAACCTTCTTCCTGTGTACACAAATCATATACCATTCGATGCGGCATTAAATTTTTTACTATCACATGTATGGTTTTTTAGATTACATGTTTAGAAATCATGTTACATATCAGTGAACTTGAGTATAGTAACATCAACATTACTAATCTCAAAAAATGAATTTTCCTAAACATTCTATTTTTAATCATATTTGCCTTATTTCTAAAAGTATAAATCATGCACCAGTCGATTCAGAATGAAATTATCTTCAAACTTCTGTGACAGTTTTTCTCCTGATATATTAATAATTATAATATAATTCGTGAAAGTTGAGTCTAATAACGGCGGCGTTTTCACTGTCAAAGACTTGAAATTACTTTTTCTAAATATTTCACTTTTCTTTATATTAACGTTATTTCTATGTACACAAATCATATACCATTGTATGCAGTATTAATTTATTTACTATTTCATATATAGTTTTATTAGATGACATGTTTAGAAATCAAGTTAAATAACGGTGAACTTGAGAATAGTAACGGCAACATTACCAATCACAGAAAATAACTTATTCGAAACTTTCCATTTTTATTAACATTTCCCTTATTTGTACAAATATAAATTTTGCACTAACCGATTCAGTATAAAATTTGCTTTAAACTTTAGGTACGGTTTTTTTATTTAGTTACTTAGAACCGACGTTAGCACTCATAGAAGTTGAGTCTCGCAACTGCGACATTTTCGGTGCCAGAAAAATATCTCAATGATTTCTCCTAAATATTTTCCTTTTATTTATATCAGTTTTAGTCAGGTGGGAGCGGACCTGCTCCGATAGGGAGAAGTAAAACAAATCCTACACAACGTGGAACATTATTAGCATACTCCTTTCGAATTATACCTACTTTGGCCCTGGAGACTTGGCTAATAGTTCTTGGAAAAGAAAAGACAAATTACTTGGTCACTTTGTGCAATTCTTTTTGTAAAGGGCATTTCAGGCAAATAACAAATAAATATAACTAAACCTATGAACTTTTATAGTTCCCTACCGTTTCTTTGTTTAAATTGAAGAAACCGATTAAAAATAATACGTTTTTAAGGTGGTTCTAAGGGCAATTAGAACAGTTCCCATTTTGGTTTTCGACAATTTTTTGAGCTCACACTACTCCATCCGCCTTACCTCCTCACCACACAACGCACGTTAGTATAATGGAGCTCACCTTTAATTATGGCTGCCGAGGTTAATTCGATAGAAAAGGTGGAGTCACCTCCAACCCTCCGCACGCACTAATCTCCTCCGAAACACCAGCGCCATCGTAGCGCACACGTACATTGGAAATGGTAAAAAAAGGGCAGCCGTGGCGTCGTCAATGGCGCATGCGAGAACACCAGCCGACTTAATTTCCGAATAATTATCGCCACAATATTATAAATTTTGATGCGCGCCACCGAAGAATAGCCGTACACGGCGCGCTCGTTGTTTAGCTTTACAAATTAACGCCATAAATTTTCGGCAAGAAACAACTCGGCAACCAACAGACGCACACGTGGATGGCTCGTAAAATTATGGAATTTCATTTTAAAACCGCACGCAAGATAGAGATGCCTACGAATTATCTATGATGTATCTTTCGAATTGCTAACGTAATTATGAAGCAGTTTATAGCGAAACAAAATACGATGTTTAATACGAAGCTAATCGTCTAACTTTATCTTTAATTAAGCAAATGGAGTTGTGTCGATCGTATTTTAAGCTATTCGTAGGCACGTAGGCAGACGTGTTTTATATGCGTGTAATTAATTAATTTATAATTATTACTCAGTTTAAACATTGTTGTAATATCTTCGACTGATATGTGGAATTATGTGGTAAATTCTTAGCTATCTACTTTTCATTTTACTTTACCCAAGCGTATTTGATTAAATTCCTTTTCAACAAATGACGACTTTTAGATTTGTCTTTTTTTGTTCACCCTGCCCTTATGTCTCATGCACCAATCGATGAGAATGCCTTCAAACTCCTCGGACAGAATCGACTGATACATGATTTGTGCGGATAGGACTAAACGAAATGTAAATAAAACGGAAATTTGTAGTCGAAGTTTCAAGTAAGATTTCAAGTATTTTTTCCAACAATGAAAATGTTCTCGTAATTATACTCAACTTTTATCAATTATAATATTAATTCTAAACAACTAAACGAAAAAGTATTGCAAGAATTAGTAGCAAATTTCATGCTGAATCGATTGGTGCATGATTTATAATTTCAGGATTATGGCAAATATTAATAAAATATTTTGATGTTTAAGAGGGACGAAAAAATGCCAAAAGAATAGGAATGGCAATATTACTCCTGTCAATATTTAAAAATGTAACTGTAAAAATTACAGGGGTTTTATAATAATAGGAACGATAATGAAAATCTACGAAGTAATTCCTGAAAAGAAAATAAGAAAAATTGCCGAATCGAAAATCGATGATTCACAATGCGGCTTCATCTTCTTTTTTTGGTATTTTATTTTATTTTTATTTTTTGTTTGATTTACCGAGCATCAACTGCTATGGTCATTAGCTCTATTCAATTCTTGTTCAATGTAATTAGTCATTTTAGAGGCTAATACTATTGATAAGAAGAAGAATTCACTTTGCTATCCATCCCCACCGAGAATCGAACCCGGGACCTCGTGGGCTGGTATTTTATTCTTTTAATAATTGTGTCTTCATTTAGATCTTCCTCCACTTTTTTATTAAAAAGCCAGAGCTATGCCAGAAGCATAAAGAAGCAAAAAAAAATGTGGGTAGGCTTCGTAGACTTGGAAAAAGCATTTGACCGACTGCCTAGAGAGAGAATATGGCAAAGCCTAAAAGAAATAGGTGTGCGTAAGAAACTAATAAAGATAGTGCAAAGTGTGTACAAAGTGACCAGGAATGTAATATGTACCAAAAACAAAAAGCCAACGGAATTCTCAACTAAACAAGGGGTGAGACAAGGAGGCGCATTGAGCCCATTACTCTTTGTTATCTATATGGATCAAATCAGTAAAGCTGTACATAAAGAAACCGTAACATAGGTTACGGAAACATGAAACAAGTGCAAATACTGCAATGCATATTTGCTGACGACATATTAGCGTTGTTGAGGTGGTGATCGGAATGTGATGAGGTACCAAGTAGTTTAGATTTTGTATCATCCTAGGATTGTTAATTTGTCGATAATACGTATATTGCACCAGTCAAGTCGATAATTGATTTAATTTGGACATTTGGTTCGATTTGTGATGATATAAAAATCCGTCATAATTTTAGAGATGTCGGTATGCGAGTTTTATCGTAGGCGGTTGGAAGAAGTTTTGCGAAAGGATGACGATAAGTATGCTAAGCTATTTTGTCCAGATGACTGCGAACCATTGAATGTTAGTTTATTTTCTTTTTGTGACCAGTTGGTTTTTGGTTCTTTTATTGTTAGTTTATATCTGATTTCGGGCTTGAAGTTAAAGAATTTAAGATTTCTTATAAGAACTGCTATTAGCAAACGAACAACAGGAGATACAGAATAAACTACGAATAAGGGACAGAACTCTACAAAAGTTTGGAATGACGATGAACAAAACTAAAACGAAAGTAATGAAAATATTTGGAAAGGAGACAGGAGAGAAAATCAAAATAGCAAACACCGAAATAGCACAGGTAATTCATTATAAATACCTAGGAGTAACACTGCATGTTTCAGGGGAACAAAACATTGACATAGAAAATAGGATAAACAACACAAAGAAGCTATACTACAAGCTGAGTAAATACGTATTAGAAAAAAAGACAATAAGTAGAGGAACCCAAATGAGAGTATACAAAGCAAAATACAGACCGATACTAACATTCGGTAGTGATACCTAGGTTTCACTAAATGAAAGGTAAAGAAGTCGCCTGCGAGCAGTCGAGATGAAATATCTTAGACGCAGCTACGGGGTCACGAAAATGGACAAAATCAGAAGCATAAGAATTATGCAAGAACTCCAAATAAAGAGCATAGAAGAGTACATCGAAGAAAGGCAATTAGACTGGTGGGGGCGCTTGTTCCGAATGCACAGGGACAGGCAAACAAGGAAAATATGGGAGGCCAGAATCCAGGGAAAAAGAAGACGCGGTAGGCCCAGAAGAACTTGGGACGAGGAGATTGAAAGAATACCACATCACAGCGGGATAACAATAGCAACAGCGAAAGAAATGACCAGAGACCGAAAGAAATGGAAGGAATTTACATCTATGTAGACCCAACATATAACCCTACACCCGATGGGTAAATAGGTACTGACTATAAATATATATATTTAATGTTCAAACTAATCATTTTTCGGAAAACTCCATTTTTTGCATGTTATATATTTCTCAATGACTACGTTATTTTTCAGCCCAATTGTAAGTGAGTATAACAAAATAAACTACGTTTAATGGACTGTGTATTACCTAAATAATGAGAATTCTAATATTTGTAGATTAGAAATTTTTTTAGAAAAAATTTCGTCACATTTTAGTCCCACTTTTAACCACTATGTGGTATTTTCCGCGTAGGATCTTCTTAATTTATCTTTGATACAATTTCGACATAGTAGTAGTAGTAGATAACTACATATTTTTTTAAACATATTCATATTTTAAATTATATATGAGGAAAGTAAGCGGCGGTTTGTCGCATTGTGAAGCTCGGTGCTCATTAGATCACTGCAGTTAAGCAACGTCGGATTTAGCTAGGCGTTGAATGGTCTCCCCACTCAACAAGCGGCTGCGGCGCCGTCCGCGAACTCCTGTTTTCGCGATAAAAACGCGAATGAAGGTTGGGCGACTCGCTTGCAACAGTTTCTGAAAAAAACCCATATGCACACAAAGTTCCAGTAGCAAGACCGGATTGGATCGGGTGAAAGTTACTATTCCCTTCCACCACTATGTGGTAGAAAAAGGTTGTTGAATAAATAAAAAAAAAATGAGGAAATTATTCATTAAACGCTCGTCCGGGTGGCGTTTCACTTGGCGTATCACGCCGGCGGACGAGGTTCGAGTCCTCGAGGTGGGCACCACACAGTGTGATTATTATTCACACACACACACACACACATTCACCCACCCACACATACACACACACTACAAACATTCAACTTGAAACATTAAGACTCCACACACCAATCTACAGTCTAGAAGAACTACAATCAACAATAACATACACCAACAACAATTCATAGCAACTACAAAAATTGTGTAAAACACCCTTACATGTTTGAATTGCAAACAAAAACAACAAAAACAACAAAAATAAATAGAACATATCAAAGTCGCAAAGACCCACAGAGGTAGATAGACGTTAAAATATGTGATTATTATTATTATTCATTAAACGCATACAATTAAGAAATTATATTTATTTTGAGTTTAATATTTTGTTTTCCTTTCTAATTTCTGTAGATATAAATGGAAGGTTGCAAAACTCTTCTCTCCTCAATTACAGTTTAAGTCTTTTTTTTTACTGAATAAAGAAAAAATGATTTGAAAATCGGCAGGTTTTCCAAATGAAATTATAGGTATTTAATTATACCATATTAAAAATTGTGGTAATTGAAAATATAATCCTTATTTTTATCCCCATATAAAAATAGAATTGAGCATATACATACATTTATGACATTTAATTGTATCACACTAGAATTAAAAGAGTTTATAATTATCAATTATAATTACAGAACTCCTGAAGATATAAATCGCCTGTTCTAAATCTCTCCCCTCCACTTTCTCCACGATTGCCTCTATTTCGCACAGTTCTAGCACCATCTACAGTTTTCCAAATTAACTTCCAGAGTAGCCTCCGATGAATACTCGCAAAATAATTATCCCACATCAAATTCTCTACGCTATAGTTCGATTTAAAGAGCGTGTTTCAATCAAGTGCTCTATTCTCAACATCTCTCTTTTTTAATTTCCTGTGAATGCCGCTAAATTGTAAAGTGTTTGTTGCATGCGCAGGTATAATTCAAGCTAAATGCTAACGCGCGATGAAGATGCACATGGCGATGTTATTTTTAACGCTGAAGGTCCATTCGCACACGTTGCCAAGGCAGGGCAAGCGAGTCGGAGCGTGAGAGAGATGAAGCGAAGAGAGTATCAGGTGCATCTTCGGCGTTACGCACTTCGATCATCGAAAGGCCGGCCAATGATGATGATGATCTTACTGCGAAGTAGCAGGTTTGGGTAGAGACGATTTTCGCAGCTGCTGAGAAGATTGGAAGCGAGATGAAAGCATGAAGTTCTGCAGAAAGTTAAAGAACTTGTCTGGCGAAGGTTACGAATGCGGCGGGCAACCTGTATTTTATTTCATCTCTTCTTAGGGAGCTCGTGGACTGAGGCTTTGAATATGTTGCAGTTGAGTTTAATAGTTGTAGATGGTGTTGAGAGTGTGTAGATGGTAGAATGTGAGTGTAGAAAAATGGTGGGTTCTTAGGAAAAATGGTTTAGCAGGAAATAGAAATTAGTTAAGATGTAGTAAGGTAAGTAAACAAACTGGTTGATATTTAGTCATTTATAAAAGAGGATAGAAACCTGAAGAATTTAATCACAACTTTTTTTTGCGTTAATTTATGTATTTATCGCTTTTTAAACATTTCTAAATGATCTAAATAAATATAAATGGAGGATTCTAAAACTTCCCCCTCCAGTTTTCCGTACTAGTCAAGCATCTATGGCTTGTCTACTGAGACCCCTAGGGATTTCAAGGGACTCGCGAGAATTTACAATAACAGAGGATTTACAATACCAATTTCTAGATCAAGAAATTTAAGGGTTGCACATGCCGCTGGTGATAATTGTTACGGTGAAGAGCTCGTCCGCCCTTGAGGCACTGGTTCGTGCTGGAATGATGTCTCCTTGAGGATGGTGTAACGCGGGTTGTAAGGCCGCGGAGACAAGAAACTGTATCAGGGAGAAATTGTACTCTGAGTTGTTTAGGCTCCTCGTTGAGATACAAGTGACTAGACTCAAGGCTGGTTTATATACAAAATTCTAACAACAATTAGGGGCTAAATAGCAGCGCATGATGCGTTAATGGTTTCTCTCCAATCGCACGCATTAATATATTTACTATCCTAAGTTTATGATAGTTGTAATTAATGTTTGCCATAACTACGATAAGTGTTAATGGCCCTGTTCAAACTGTGTTTGAACAAGGGTCATACATGCTGCAGAGGAATAAGAATCACAAAAAAATTCAAAGCCTATAGCTGAAGCAAGTAATTGAATGGCAACACATGCTTCAAAAGGATCTGAACCTCCAAAAGTCCCCGAGCAGAGTGATTTTTATATTGAAAAAAGTGCGGCACGTCCCTCAATATCTGAAAGTAGAAATCAATGGGCAGCACTTGCTTCAGAGGAATCAGAAACCTCCAAAAATCTCGAACTAGCTTAATTATGCTTAAATAAATACGATAAGCCTCATCCATACCCAGACCAAAAAATAAAGGGCAACACATGCTTTGGAGGAATCAGAAGTTCCAAGAAATGCCCGATCTCGATGATCTTCGTACCTG